>JARHVA010005605.1:387500-405000 GCA_037957365.1 Torreya grandis | reverse complement strand
GAATCAAAAAAGATAAAGCATTAACATGCACTAGGAAAAGCATTCCTAAAACCTACTAAATAGTAGCATCAAAATAATGTTATACAAGGACAACATGAATATCCAGTTTATATTCAGCCCCCTAATATTCCAAGTAATGATTTTATATCTATTTTTTAGGAGTAAAATCTAGAATAGTTGCCTGCCTTCCATCAGCAATATTCTGCATACTTTCTAGCTCTCTGGTTTTCTTAATGGATCTTCTTCTAGGTTTGTCTTGAGAACCAACATCTGGTTTCACCTTAAAATGCTATTTAACTCTTTTTCCATATTTATCCAGATTAGAAGCAAGATGTTTCACCTTAGTTTGCTGATCTTTTTTGCTGCTTCTAGTTTCTACCCCTTTAGTATTGGTCTTTTTTTCAGCCCTTTTCCTTTGGTTTAGAATATGCTTTAAGTTTTCTCCATTATCATTCACAAGAAGCTCATCCAAAGGGAAATCATTATCAACCTAAATCTCCCTGGACTGAGAATGTTGTTAATGTTGTTGAGATGACATTTAATCCTCACTCTTCTAAAACTGAAGAAAACTTGGTAAATGTGAAAGCATGAAGTGAATTATTTTAGTTATTAATTATTATCCTATTAGGACTTGAATTCCTCCTCCAACATAAAAAATATTTTAAGCTTATCCTCCACATTTTTTTTTTAAATTTCATCTAAAAATATCACATTTTGTCCATTCAAATAATCAAAGTATACAACAGAAACTAATATAGTTTTGTACTGACTCATCTATACTAGATAGAATGATATAGTTCTATGTGTCTACAACTATATAATTTGAATTTATATAGTTTAAATTTGACCCTACTATATCATCCAACTCAATATAGTCTTCTATTTCAAGTTATGTTTCACTTGTATTGAAATCCCTTGATAAAGTTTATTTCTACACCTACTTCTTATTTTATTATATGAACCAGTCTTATATAATATTATTTTATTAATTTTGTTTCACCAAATAAATCACATATTGAATTATAATTATCTTAACATGAAAATACTATACTTGTAGTGTCAACATCATATATTTTATCTTCAAATCAAGAGCAATCAAGTTTAGCTTCATCATAGTTAAACTTGATAATTTCAAAAAGTAGACCCTATATCACACACATTTCTATCTCATATGATATTGGATGAGTGGGATCCCATAGAATTGATTTATATATTCCCATCTCAAATCCCATTTATTGAGATTATGAAGACATCTCCAAGATATATAAACTTTATTATGAATATGTTTTTTGACATGAACCTTCCTTGACCAACGCTCATGGGTAATATACTATATTTATTGAGTTTGAGGAAAATATCATGAAATAATTTGAAGACATGTCTCTTGGTGTTGATCTCATAATGGATATAGAACTATATCTCAAATTTCCTATTGAATCTGTGATCCCCAATGAAATTATCCTTCATACAAAGGAATACCCTTTTCTTATTACATCTAAAATAGGTGACATTTGAGTTAAACAAGCCTTGAATTATGAAGTTTATATCACTTATGTCATATCTTAAGAGAACATCAAATCATTATTATATTATAAATACAAACTTAAATATATCCATAACACATGTTAAGTAAATAAATAAAGATAAACTCCTAAATTAGAATGTGTATGGATTCACATCATGGTATGACCTATTATGGTAAGAGTAAACATCAATGGTTTTCATCTTTCCTTTTTTTTTTAAATTTTTTTACCTAGCCATACTAAGACTCATCACATGAGGACCATAGCCTCCTCTACATGCCAATGAATGAATTTTATTTAAATCGGTACCACCTATAAGGTTCAAGGTGATAAAACCCTTAAAATTTTGAGAAATTTATAGAATTTTACATCTATTAAATGCATACCCTTAAACCTTTACCTAGTATTCCATTCTATGAATAATTTTTTTTAACCATCCATCAATTCAATTAGAGGTTATAGTGGTCACCCCAAGCTTATGATAAACATCCCACCAAACCTCTTTTATTATTAAAATTATTATTCTAGTGATATTACATTTAAAATAAAAAAATTACACCCTACTTGTAGTATCATTTCTCAATTTCACCTAATTTGTAACCTCCTTCTTGAAATAAACTATCTGATGAGTTTACCACTTATATATTTATTTATAATAAGCCAATTTTAGTGACATATTAGTTGAATCACTCAACATGGATCTCAACACCCATAATTATAATGATGGTTATGCCTTAGATGACCTATAATGTTTTGTCTATGCCCAAGCCAAGGATGTAGGAATCATACACTATCATTATTCCCTTCATCACTCTTATGAGATAAATTCAATTTCGTATATATATTTTACTCTATTTTATATAAAATAATAAAATTATTATGTTATTATATATGTTTTAAAAATATAAAATATTATAATATAAAATATGTTAAATAATCTACATTTTTGAGTTTGACAATCTGCTAAATGTATAAAAATACTACTTTTGAAAAATAATAATAATATATGTACTTATCTTGAACAAAAACTCAAAGTGTAAATTAGTAATATAGAAGATTATTCATGCTTATAATAAATAATGTAATCATAAATTACTTCTAGATAGGTCCACTATAAGTGGATTATATTGTAGGCCACTCTTCTCCATTGATTACAAACATGTTCTAATTGACTATAGTGAATTATTGAAAGGAAATTAATAAATAAATAAAATAATAGGAATGAAAAATTAAAATTATTATCATATAATATTATTGTATTGAACCACTATAATTTAATAAAAAGTTATGCCATTATGATATGTTTAGGACATACTTCTATCGAGTGATTGTGATAAAAAACTAGTCAGTGTCCCTTCTCCACTTTTATCTATAAATAAATATAAGGTATAAAAATATAAATGATTCCATGATTTTTTTTAAATCATGTATTTGAAACCCTAAATAGAATTCTATAGATTGAAAACCTATAAATAATATGGAAATGTAACCTTTATCACCCTTTTTATGACTGACTAGTGCCTATGCATCCAATAATCAAAGGAGGGAAATCAAGTTCCCATAGTTTTCCCACCTAGAGGGAATGTTACATTATGATACTTTGAATATATGTATGTAACTAAAAAATGTATCTAATTCCTAAAACTAATATCTCTTGACTTACTTTAGAATGTTTTTGACTTGGTTTATGGTTTGTCCTTATAACTAGTCTTAAATTTGGAAATAATATAGAATATTTTATAAATGTTGAAAAGTATAAAATCTTGAACCAATTTAATATAAATCTAAGAAAAATTAATGACCTTTGATGTGTATTTTTAGGAAGCCCTTTTGATAATTTCATTTATTCGACCATTTGAATGTGTGGAAAAACCCAAATGAATTATTTTAATTTTGGAAACTAGTCATTATATGGTTTGGGATGTAACTTACCATAGTGGAAATGAGAATATATCATTCCTATTTATTGAACATGGACTTATCTAGAAGGATCAGGGACACTTATCCTGAGTTGGAGTTAGTCTAAAAGGGATTTAATGTAGCTTGAGTATTTTAATTTAAAAATATTTTTTAATTATAACCAAAAAAAAGTTGAGTCCACATATAGATAAATGGTTTAGAGGAATCAAATATAAGATTCATGTATTTGTCTTTAAGTCACATGGTTTAAAATGTGTTAATAATTATCATTGTCAAATACCTATGACCAGATTTATATGTCTACATTCCCATAACCCCCCACCTTTATTATAGTAATGAAATTTATAGAATAAAGGAGAAATAATTAAACCTAAGTATATAAATAACACTTTCAATTTGAGTGGATAGCTAAATTATTTAAAGCATTCAAATTTCAAAAAACCTGTAACATCTCATGAATTGATCATTTTGTTCATTTTTTAGATTTTTAAAAGGATATAAATGGAAGAAGTAAACCTATATATATCTCAAAAAAAATTTCCCTCTAAACTATAAATGATATTTGATAACTATTCCCCCTTTTTCTTAATAAATTTGCTAATGAACCAATGGTGAATTAAGAGTGATCAAGTCATATTTTTAATAACTAATCAAGATCTTGAGTTGGAAAGATGCATTATTTTAACTTTCATGAATGGGGAATAATACCCAATGTAATAATCCAAAAAGGTAGATTTATAATGAGTTTAATAGAATTAATGCGAAGTCCAATCCATGTTGTTTAACCCCAACTTACATTACCCACACAAATCAAATCACATGGCTAAAACTTAATCTTGATTCTATTTTAATGATAGAAAGAGAATGAATAATATGCATGCCCCTATCATATTCACATTTTTCATATTTTTTTATTGAAATGAATGTTTTTCCTTTAAAATTTAAATTTTGAAACTTTGAAAATGTCCTTGAATAAGTATCATGTTTGTTCCCACTTTGAAACATTACGCTTTTCAATTTTTGATGTTTGAAAATGTTCATTAATAACTATCATCTTTTTTACCACTTTGAATCTTCTGAATTTTAAATCATCTATATATAAGCATGAAAAAATATCATGCCAATTTAATATATTCTAATGATATATGTTGTGCTTATATAAGCTTAATTTTAATTTAATTTTCAACCTATAACTTTGATCTTTTAATTGTTTTGTATATGTCCATGTATATACATTCATCTATGTATAATTTTGTGATTTGACTCTTTGAATAATTTAGTGAATATGCATGTCACATGTACCCATAATATAAAATGAGCCAACTTTGAAAAATTGTACTTTATTATAGAATCTGATTTTACATTAGTATGAATCTTTGACACATTTACTATGTATTTTTTATCTTTTACTTTGTCTCAATTTTGATATTTTTATTTCTATGGAGGCTTGAATCTCTAATAAAATATGAATATAGTTACCTCATTTTGAGATGATGGTTGTATCCTATGAGCCACTCATATCAAAAGAAAATTTAATTATATCATGTGATAAATATATAATCATGTAGTATTATGTCAACATGTGGACAATATGTAATCATATAATAGTAGTTATCATTGAATAATTTATGTAACATAATGAGTGTAAGGAAAAAAATTTCATTTTAGATAGATTTATAAATTAATCACATGGTTAATAATTAAAATAACATCATATGTACATCATGTCACCTCTAATATATCTCAACAAGCACAATAATCAAATCGCATGACTTAACACAATGTCACAAAATTTCATACCATAAATCCAAGTGACACATACAAGGGACATGCTCAAATTTCATATAATAAAATATTTCATATGTATTTAAATGTCAAACAAAAAAAATATACAGTGCCCATAAATAATGGAAATTTTTAAATGTCATGCATACCAAGAAAATGTCATAGGGATGTTTAATAAATTATTTCTCATAAGGTCCAAGGTCCACACACAGTAATCTAGTAATGTCTAGCCTATTATAAAAGAATGTAAACAACATAAAAGGATCATAGAACAATAAAAAACTAGTCTAGTCCATCTATGTGTATTTAATGTAATATCATAGTAAAGTAACATATACATGTAGCATAATGTAAAAAAATGATTATCAAGACACTTGTAAAATATGTAGCTACATATTATATTTTATTCATAAAATTATATAACCTTATTTAATGTAACCTCTAAATTTATATGCCCCCAACACATTCATCACCATTGGGTAAAAGGGATTTCAACATATAATAATACATATAGCATCTATGCCATACTTTACACTCATATACCTTGTGAAATGCATGTGTGTATATAAAATAATATGCTATGTAACAAACATATGATAAATAACATGTGAAAATAAGTAGACTAGCATCAAATGACATGCTTAGCTCCTAATATTATATTTTTGAAAATATTTTAAATGTTTTTTTATTTTTCCAATTTTTCATGTTTTTGGGTATTTTTAAGAATATTTGATTTTTTTGAACCTTAAGTAACTCTCTAATATGGAACTTGTTTCTTAAGAGGGTGTTACATTTTTATTTGAATTAGTTCTATATAAATATCTTTTTATAGATGGTACATATGATATTTCACTATGCTCTTAAAAGGGCGCACTAATTATTTTTGACTTTTCAAGTCACCTTGATATCTCATCACTTCATATTATAGAAAATAAGAAACTTTATGCCAAAACTAGATGAGTGTGAGCTTATTTATACCTTCATGGTGACCACTTTGTCTTAAAATAAGGTATTTTAATAAATATTTGAGGTTTCTCACACATTTTCATGTTCTAATAATGTCTTATAACCATTTTTTAGGTCATAAAGTCATATTAGCCTTGACAAGGCATGTTTGATGAATAAATTTAAAAAGATATTTTTGATTTAAGAACATATCAAAAGGGCATTAAAATCAATCATTAAGTCATAGAAAGAGTTGAAAATTTCTAAAAATGGGCCATATATGTCTTTTATAAGTTTAAAAACTCCTTTGCAAATCCTTAGGTCCATTTATCACCTCATTTTCCCCCTTATTTATACCTCCCTTACATATTTTTTCAGGATTCCAAAGTGAATAACTAAGTCAAGGTAGTCTCTATTATACCTGAGGAGTTTCAACATGTTCAATATAGGTTTCCATGAGGTTTTTTTGAGAAAATATAGGTTTTACAAGCTTAAAATGAAGATTTGCAAGTCTATAGTGGTTTTTAGAGACCTAAAAAAGGTTTAAACAGATAAACCAAGATCGAGAAGGGTTGAAATAATCCAAAATAGGTTAGAAACATAGTTTTGGAATTCATATACCTTTCAAAGAAAGGAATGAATATTATAATCTACCTAACAAGCTAAGAAGCATGACTACATGGTTGTTAGATGTCTACATGACCTTATTGATGATTTTAAGCACAAAATATAGGATGAAAAGGTTCAAGAAGAGCATCAATGATTATTTTAGGGAATTTAAGAAAGAAACATGAGGTCTGTAATCTATGAACAAGCCATGACAATAAGTTTGCTTATATTTGTAGGCAAATACTAGTGAACCAAACATCACGTCCTATTATACTTCTAGTCATGCATGGTATGAAGGAAGTATTAGATGACTATTAGTAGGTAATATTTTTATTATTATACATGTTAATAAGGTAAAAATTATGTAGTTCCACTAAAAACCCTAAATATGGTCAAATGACTATCCTAAAACCTTAAACTTGTGATTATACATTTTGATAGTTTTCAAGGATTGAGAGGTAAGAAATAAGATTATATACATCTTTTAAACCCATTATAAAACACAAAAATAAGGGAATTACTAATTATATATAGAGGTTTCCATTATCTAAGGATTATCAACATGGATGTTTTAGGAAAATATCATAGGTTTTCACCATTTTCAAACATGATTTATTATTTTAACTTCCAAATCAAAGTTACAGTCCTATTACCAACATAATAAGAAGGTTCCGAGATTTATATAACTTATCAATACATAATATCATGGGTTTTAGATTTTAAATACTCAATACATGTCTACAAACATAGGATAAATGGGTTTCTAGATGGTAAAACCTAGTTTTAGGTTTGAAAGGTGAAGAGACAAAGTTCATAAGTCTTAAGCATGGTTATAACCTTAAAAGACAAGTTTCAAGAAGGTTTTGAGATAAAAAAATCATACCAAGAAGTATTTGGTATAGTTTCCAAGTTTTATTGATGATTTAAGGTCTTAAGAGCAATATTTTAGCATGCTTATAATGGTTATAGGTCTATTGTTCAAGATTTAAGATTTTCATGACTCAAAACTTCAAACAAGGCTAAAAGAGAGTTCATTTATTTCCATTGTTTTAAAACATAATGTAAAATAAAAGCATGGTTTCCAAGACATTAATATATGGTTCACAATGTCTATAACATAGTTTCAAATGATTTTATGATGATGTTACAAATTTACATGGGTCTCAAGATGCTAAAACATTCATGCAAGTCTTTAAGGAAGGTGATCTAAGAAAGATTTAAAGATCTTAATAATTTAACCTTAAATAATTGGTGTAGGTTTGTAAACAAGTTTTGAGAGATAAATTTTAACATGTTTCCAATTTTTGTAGGTTAAAACCTTAAAAATAAAATATCTATGACCCTTACAAATCATCATCAGGTGAAAAGACAATGTTACGTAAATGTTTCATGAATCTAAAGTTGAAAATACACTATTATGTAGAGTTTTGTGAAGGGTTCCATGGATGATAAAGAGGATTTTTAAACGTAAAAACCTACCTAATAGTGTAAAACATAGCATATCTATGTTTCTAAGCTCAAAGTTGAACATTACATGTCTTATATTCATGTTTACATGTATGTTCCATATTAATCATAGTTTTTATGATCCTTTCAAGCATGTACATGTCTGTACATGGTTGGCATGGTTTTGGTAATATTCAAACAACAATGTTATTAGGATATCCATTAATGCAATTAGTTTTAAAAATTATTTCTAGAGATGAGAGATAAGGCTTCCATGTTTAGACATGATCAAAAGATACATATAAGTTGTAGGTTATTTAAGTAAGATGAACATGTCTATAAATTCATGAAAAATATCTTGAGCTATAAAAAAAGAGTTTACAATTCTTTTATATGTTTTTAAATATTGATAATAGGGTTTTATATAGAGATTCAAGCTTCCTACAAGTTCAAGAAGATAACTTAGATTTTTCATGCTTCTTCCCAGCATCATCAAAGGTTTTCATGGATTTCAAAAAAGATTATTATGTTAGTTCCAATGTTTAAATGAATTTATCAAAAATATCAAGTATTTTTAATAGGGTTTTAAAACTTCAAAAATCAATGTCTAAATTATTATTTTCAAGGTATCCATGACCTTGTAAGATCAAATTAGGTTGTTGTATCTTATAAAAAGTAGCATACATGTCTACAAGTGAGAAATAAAGGTTTTAAACATTGTGAAGAATGCACATAGGGCTAATATAGTCCTTTAAGCCTTTCATCACAACATACAATGATAAATAGGGAATAAAAACTTCAAGGCATTTAAATGTTTTCATGACTATTAAATGCTTACTAAGGTGTGAATCATATGTTTCTAAATTTCCTATGAAAACCCAATAGGTCTATAGAAGGTTTATATGCTTTATCAAGAGGATAAGAAAAGGTTTCCATTGTGATGTAAATGATAAGTCAAGGTTTTATGATCTCAAGACCTTGCTACTAGCTCTAAAAATAGTTTAAAGGATTTATTAATGTTGTTAGGTCTATGAGTGAGATCCTAAGTCCAACACAATAAGTTTTAAGTTTGTAAGGTATATAGTAAGGTTTAAAAAATTTATAATCATGTTTTTTATGTCATGCATCATAATTTAAAAGGTTTCATGACTTAAAGAGCACATCAACAAGATAATGAAAGCCTATAAATCTTATCAACTATCTACAAAACTTACACAATATCTAGGAACATGCTCCTAAGGAAGTGAAACCTCTTCAAAGAGACTAGAATTGATGAGAACATATACCAAATACTCTATATGGATGATTTAGGCTTATTTTCATTCATGAGACTTAGAAAGGGATCTAAAATTTTGAGAATAAGTGAATAATATCTACATTCTCTCCAACCATGCATGACTAAGAGGAAGTGGTAAGTTCAAATCTCCTTAAGCCAATAAGATGAGGTCTATTACAAGAATATAACAACATGGGGAAAGATTTTGACCAAATCCATCATGGAAAACCCTTCTCAAGGAGACAATTAGAGTGAATGCAGTGTTTCTCATTCTCTACTACACCAAGAATCCAATTAGGTCTACATAGAACAATTATAAATATTTGAAAGCAATTAATTTTTTAAAACTTCTTGGTCTCTCTTCATACACATACCTAAAATTACAAAGGTAGTGGGGAAGTTATTGTTGTATTTTTCTATCTCACTTGTATCTTCTATATAGGAATGAAAAATGATTTGTAAAAGGATCACTCTTCCTTGGTGCAAAAAAATTCTTCTCTTTTGAATATTATACATTGGATTTAGCCTTGAAATTAATTAAAAAAACTAAGATTTGCTTTATTCAATTTTTTGAACTTCTTGTGTAATCTTTGGATTGTTGATATTTTCTTATGGAAATATATTTTTCCCTCATATTTTTGTCTAATCCTTCCAACCTTCATGAAAAATTATATTATGTTATAGTTTTTATATTTTATATGATAAGGATTATGAAAAATTAGCTATGGATTATCCCCATTTGAGCCTTTTCACAATGAATTGTGGTCCCTCATGATGTTGTGTTAGTTTTCTTACCTTCATACAAAATACTTATGTTAGAGACTTGTTAGTTTAAGACTGTGTATAATAACTATTAGTTATGAAGGTTGTCTTGTTATAATTTAATCAATTTTAAGAGTTCTCTAATTTTTGGTGCATCACCACTTTGCATTTTTATTTTACATATATCCTCTTTTGCATTAAAATAAGATTAACAAAAACTATAAAATATGTATTTATAGTGGTTTTTAGGCCTATAAATTCATCTTACTTTAGGTGAACTTAGTTTATGTAGGAGCTAGCCTTCTTCAACGTATAATCCCAAGGACTCAAAGCCCCATGCCTTGGATATGTTCCCATTGTTCCACTGAATCAAATAATGATATAATAGGTAAAAGATTCATGTGATAACAATTTCATTTAGTGAATAATTTTAGATAATAAATTTTGTGTTATTATTAGAAAGTTACATTAATTAAGACAATCTTAAATCACCTAGTGACTCCACAAGTTCTTGGTTTCAAATTAGTCCTATCTTTTTATTCCAATAGTGGAGACAAGAACATATTCGAGAGGTAAGGGTTATCAATTTTATAAATTAACTTTATTTCCATCAAGAAGGAGAACTATAATATCTATGTCACCTCCTTCAAGGTCCCAAACCTCACCTTGTATAAGGTCTCAATTCACACCTCCATTTGGTAGTTTTCCTAAGCCAAGAGAAAGGCTCTTTCTAATTCCATTCATGGCTCAACTAATAAATTAGATTTTTTACCTTCAATGGAGGTGTGCCTCTTTACCTTAATCAATGTGATGAAATTTTAGTTGTATCCTTGAGAAGTATAACCTAATTTATTGGTGAAAATTCTACCACTCCTATAGAGCACATTCAGGACATTGGAAACATATGCTTAGTCCATAACATTTTAATAGACTATGTATCTATGAAGCTCTTTGCCACTTCCCTCAAAGGAAAACCACTTTAATGGTATAGGGGATTGTATCCTAATAGAATACATAACTAGGATTAAATAGGAAAAAATATTTGTAAATAACTTGAGGATAAAATTAACTATCTATCTCTAATGTAAAATCTTAGCATTATTAAAATAACACCTCATGATGTCATGGTAGACTTTAATTTTAGGTTTTAGAAGACTTGGGATAGGGTTATACCATTAGTCAACCCTTATACAAGCACTACATTTTGGTAATTTTTGAGTCTTAAATAGTGATGTGCTTGTTATTATTCAATCCATGGGAGAAACAATCTTACTTGATGCTTATAATATATCTATAAGAGCTAAAAATTACCTAATCCAAGCTATAAAAATATGTTATCGACCACCAATGCCTATTTTTTTTTTTTTTAGTTTTTCACCTAATCAATACACTAATAAACCCACTTTAGAACCTCTTCTTGGGGAAACCAGACAACTAAATCCACCTATTACCCCTTCTTATGAGTTTCATTAATTTAAAACATTGCTAAAATGTTATGTAAATGAGTTGGTGGCTTTGAAAATGTAGTAAACCTAGAATACTAGACCCTGTATACACATAATATTTTTAAAATTTATCAATTTTTGATGTTTTATCTCTTAGAGAAACCCATTGAGTCTCAATATTTCTAAGTGAATGCCGTAAAGGGTACACTTGGAAAGGGGTGGGAGGACCATTAGTGTTCCAATTTTTTTTTCCCTATACCACCACTTAAAACCAACTTAAGTTCATCTTATATGATTCCCTAAGATTTAACACATCCATTACATGGTCTTCCAATTAATTCACCGCTTGAAATAGCACCTACCTAAGCTAAAACCTATTTTTACCATCCTATGAACACAACTAAATGGGTTGTCCCTATTACAATAATTAATCATGTTACAAGACTAAGTCAGCCTAGCTAACTTAGTCTGAGACCTAACTACTTTATTTCCTAAAAAATAGGGTTGACTAGGATGATTATGTCAGCTAAAAATTTGGAAGGGTTTATGGTTAGATATAGCTGTATAAACACATCCTTCAACCCATTTTGAGATAGATATAGATGGAATCATTCATTTCCACATCTTCTTATCTAGTATTCTAATTAAGGAGTCATTTATTAAGGTTTCATACATGTTTTGGAGGGAAGAATTGTGTTTTGTGAGAAAAGTCTTTTGGATGCACAGGAGAATCATTAAATCCTAGAGTTGAACTATATTTGTTATCCTTACAAAGCACATAAAGCTATTGAAAATCACCATTGGTCAAGGGATAAATTGAGACTTGATTTGTTTTCCTTCAAGCTAAGTGTTCCTAACTCTTGATTCTCTTTTATTAGTATATATATTTGCATGTGATTTTTTTTAAATATATTTATCTCTCCATGAATTAGGATTACCTATACATTGACTTGAGTAGAGTTATTCTGTGCATGTTTACTTCCATTCTTAGTATCCCCCATTTGTGTCATAAGATTTTGTGAGAACTAGATTATATTTAATTTGTTATTTACTTTGTTAAAAACCATTAGACCTAGCTAGGGTTATTATGTGGTATTTATTGATTAGAGGCTTTGAAACCCTCCCTAGTGATATTGTGTGGTAGCATATCCTTTAGTGAGGTCTAGTGGATCCATATTTTTCATAAACCCAAATGTATAAATGTACCAACAAGTGGAAGGGATAGTTGGATTTATCTTCTCGAAGCTAGGATTGATTTATAGATTAGCTTTACTTTCCATTGTATACATTCTAGTGAACCCAATGTGAACTAACCCTTGAAAGTTTTATTTTATGATTTCATTTATTATCATTTATCAATTATTTCATTTTTACATCAATAGATCAAATAAATAGATTTAGTCTAACTTTTTATATGTAGGTTTAACACACAATTGATTTAATCAACTATGTTTGACATTATGCAGATCATATTCAACTATAGGTAACTAGATTGATTCAATTGACTTAATTCATTTCTTCACATATATGTTTTTAGACTTAGATGACCTAGTTGACTATATTAGTAGGTTAAACATATTCATCTAGATGGAAAAATATAAAAATAGGAAATTTATTATCATTAAAATCATTAGGCTCATTCTCACCAACTTAGTCATTTATTTTCCTTTATTTTAGTCCTATTTTTCAAAAAATTTAGTCTATAAAAATATAACACTAAAATCAACTAAGTTGAATAGATCAAATTAGTTCGATAATTACTTCATGATTGGTTAAATTAGTCAACTTGTTTGACTGTGTTTCTTAGTACTTTTCTTCAATAGATAGAATCAACCTAGTTGATTCTATTTTATACTATTTTCATACTTGATTGACCTAATCAAACCTGTAATCTTCAAGAAAAGGAATTAAATTACATTTTTATTAATTAAATCATCTTTCATTTTGATGTTTAGTTACTTATATTATCACACATAGACTAAATAAGAAGATTTAATTTCTAATTTAGACACATTACTTTTTATTTTAATCACACACTTACAAACCACATAATATCTAGAAACATTAAACAAATTCTACCCAAGGTCTACCTAATTGGATTTAATCACCAAGGGGGAAGTCAAATTAGGTTTTTTTTCCAATTATTAATACATGGTTGATGGTATATATTTTTAAAGCACCTAAAACCCTTATTGCTATAGTATTTTAAAGTGAGGGGGTAGGACCCAATACTAAGCCCATACCATCACCAATATAGATACCTTTTAGTGTTAACAACTTGAAAACATCTTTAGCTTACATTTATAGTTCCTTTATTAACTCACCACCTTGTTACATTTGTTTCTAATATTATAATTTAGAACATTAAGAAATACTACATAGATTAATATTTTTATTTTTATTACTAGGTATTTGATAATTATATGTTTTATTGTAAAAATTGAATTGGATAGTGCTGGTACAAGGTTTGTCTTGTGTGTTACAATTAGATCGACTAGTTTGACCTAGTTTATTATGCATTTATTTTAATTTTTGTACTAAATATGACTAGATCCTCCAGAGTCATAACTATCAAAACTTGTATTGACATTCATAACACAACCCACCCACATGACCATGTCTCACATAATTTTATTTTCTATAGAACGTAGTCATTCTATCCGGCCTAGTTTCTCACATGATAGTATTATTACCCTCTTACAAGACATAGTCATCATGTTTGACCTAGTTTATTATAGGCTATTCTACTTACTCCAATTTTTAGAACATGGTATACTTGATAAACTATATTTCATGCCCATTAATCTACTTACCTTCTTCTAAAATGAATTTTATCTGTTCAACCCTATACCATATTTACAACTCTATATGTCCTAGGTGACTTATTTAATTAAACTAATAAATTCATAGTTTTGTCTTCTTTTAGATTTTAATTAGTCAAGAACATTACATAATTAATTATTTAGATCAACACCTCATTTATATTATAAATTTAGATGAAACTATTGAATTCCTTCATTTATACCTTCTTAATTCCAAACTAATTATTATGCAATGTAATCTAGTTGAGTTTATTCATCCTAGTCTTCCTCATAATAATTTTTGAAACCCTTCACCCAAAAATCCATCCCCTATTATAATTATAGATAATTATACTCCTACTAACCCTAACATTCCACCTCCTACCACTAACAATCAAAATCTTCCCATTGATACAAATCAAATTATTATACAAATAATTCAACAAATGAATGTTATGAAAACAACTACCAATTCCTAAATGATGCAAAGGCAATATCACATGTTATAAAAGTTTATTCAAACACCTCAAGTCATCATGAATTCAAAGAATCAATATTTCATCCCTCCTCCTCTTAGAGATGTCAATGGTAATATCATCCCTTAAACCCCTTTAACATAACAAAATGCTTAGACATATTCGAATGGAACCTTTAGATATATTTATTGCATCCATAAACATCAAAAAAATCTCTCCAACTATCACATATGATGTAACTAAATATCCCCTTACCTATTTTAAATCTTTTGGTAATCTCTATAAGGAATGGGTCTAAACTAACACCTTTACTACCACTAATATTTTATCCAAAACATTTGTTGGTTATTAAATTTAATGGTATATTCAAATTCCTTGGCATTTTGTTACACAACTAGAGTATTTAGTAAATGTTCTAGTGAAGGAATTTAAACATAATGACCTTCCTAAAAATTACCTTAGCTAGTTAATCAATACCATACAATTTATTAATGAATCTTATCATACTTTCATCAAATGATGGAACTATCTAGCTCATAAATTGGACCATAACATGACTGATGACACTCATTTAGAACTATTTGTTACTTTTCCTAAATCTCATCTTTAGTAGAAAGTTAAGATCTTTTCCCCTAAAATTTTAGAAGAAGCCTTAGACAAAGTAAAAAAGTTAAGACTTTATTATGATTCAATTTGAATCACCTCAAGAAACTACTAATAAGCCTTTACAATCATTTTCTCATAACATTGATTCTTAGAAGTCTATCCAAACTCAAAATAGAGCATCCAATATAACTAATTTTAACACCAACCACCCTCCTTTGATTCTAAAATAGCTTAAGAAGAAATTACCAAACTATAAACCCATAAACATTAATCCCTCCAAACCTCCTTCAAAATGGTACGATACTAATAAGTTTTGTTGGTGGCATGATAATACAAGTCATTTTTATGAGGATTTTCATGACTTTCAATAATTTATTTTTTCTTCCTTATTTTTTCCACATTCCAATCTTGATATTTTGACTAAACAATGTTATCAAGACTATTTTCAAGCATAAAAAATCTAATCTAAAGAATCACCTAACCATCACCTATCTAATTATCAACAATAATTAACCCATACCTCAACATCATCTAATAATGTTGTATAAACCATGGTTGATCCTTCTTCCTACACTAGTAATGAAAGGATATATATTATGAATAACTTTAACTAGGTAGTTGCATCCATCACATCTCAATCTCTTAAGTCACATGAACCAAAAGAGCACCTAGTCTAAATGCATATTCCAAAGCACATCATAAATGGTCCTCTTTTACCTTATATATATATATATATATATATATATAGACATACCTTTCTTACATATCCTATTTTAATTTAAATACCCTTAAAATCAAACATGTTAATACATTTACCTCATTTTAATAGCTTAGCTTCACCTCATTCCATATTACATGTTGAGGAATCTTGTTATACCCATCCATATATCACTTAATACTATGGGACATATTGTGGTACCCATCCCTACATCCACTTTACCTTTGGGGAATCCTATATTCCTAATATTATTTTCATTATATGATAACAAACAAATTCAACTTCAAGAAACTTTATGAGACATATACGCTTGTATTTCACATGCTCATCTTTGATATAGACATTAACGTATATTTTTCTTGTTATGTTTGTCTCATGTTTATTTAATTTTTTTCACTTTATTTACATTGGTTGAATTTTATTATAACCATTATTTATTTTGGGTTCTTTGGTTTCATTTCACTTTAAAGTTTATAAGTTACATTATAATACCATTTATAGGACTTGGTTTTCCTCTTGAATGCCTGTTCTTTCATACATACATTCTCATGTATTTTATATTTTGATCATAAGTTTGTTATTTTAAAAAGATTTTTCATTTTATTCTTTTCTTTTGTGAGTAGAATTTGAAGACCATGGATAAGACCAAACATTCCTCACAAATATCATTTTTCACATTTTAAACCCACTTTGGGTTTTATTTTATGAGTTGTAGTGTAAACAAATGGATAGGACTAGGCTCTACTCATAAAATACATATTATTTCAAGAATTTTTGAAAAGCTAAGTGTTCTTTTTCATGTTAATAAATGGTTAAAAGTTTGTGATTCCATATTCTCAGCCTCAAATTTTGTTTCTTTTATTGATAAAACTTTGACAAAAAATTATGTTAGCATATTCACCTACACCTTCATACCTTATTATGATAAGGAATCATACTTACCTATCATTATATCCCTTTAACATTTTTTTTTTGTTTTCTAAATTAATTCAAATTGTTTCATGTTCATTTCCCTATGATTTACCTTCCTTTCATTTGAATTTGGATAAAACAAGTTCAAAGTCAAGCTAGCACTTTTATTTCACATGAATAAATAAGACTGTTAGACATAATGATATCTAAGTCCTGTTTATTATTAATCAAATCCAAAGTGTTCAAATGATAGTCATTTTTAGTACCCATGTTTGG
>JARHVA010005605.1:245000-382500 GCA_037957365.1 Torreya grandis | reverse complement strand
AATGAATATTTGAGAGATGTAGTGTTACCATTGGGGGTCCAATACTTAATTTGATAGAGAAGTTATAATACATACCTAGTTCAATCATTTTAAGTCTCAATAACTAATGGGCATATTCTAAAATAAGTTTTAAATAAATCAAGTTAAAAATAAGGCCATCTTTATAGTTTTATTTGTTATTTAAATTAATTAAACAATATCTACATGATAATATTATAAGAGAGGAAACAAAATTAAAGCATGTTACAAAATAAACATAAAAGAGGGAGTAGGGTAATGTAGAAAATAGATTTCTAGTTTGAGGAGTATGCCAAAGAATTAATAACAAACATTTTATTAACCATAATTATACCACCATGAACCAATTTTCATGATGATCTTAATATTATCATTAAATAGGGAAGGAGTCTCAATAAATAGTGAGAATGATTAATCTATGAAGTCTCCACCATATATAAACACATAAGGGTTGTTTGTAGTAAGTTACACATAGTATTTTCAAAGTTATGTTTAAGTGTCAAGTACACACACTAACATGTGTTTCTATAAAAAAAAAAGAAAGTAAGAAAAAATTAGAATATCAAGGCACATTCAAAGTACTACATTCATCATATGTAGTAGGGAACACTATCAACCCTTTGAAATTTGCATACATTCATCAAACATAAGAATTATTAGACAACATCCATTAAAACTTAAACTCTATTAAAAAATGTAAGAAAACTTGCATTAATTTCAATAAATTATTAGTTACATACCTATTAAGGTTATCATACCCCCATTTTTTTAAATGAGGACCCTTGTTCAATTTTTAAAATTGTGTTATGAATTATAAATTCAAATTGATAAAAATTAATTATTTAATATCATGTTTTGATGTAACTTACATTGACATTTCAGCACATTTTATTTATTTGATTTTACCTAATATTGCTAACATTTGCTTCATGTGTTTCTATGTTACAGGTTTAGTGGATCTTAATTAGAATGAAAATATGTTCATGGTTTATGCTTTAATGATCAATTTTATCCTCTTTATTAACATTTGGTATCTAGTCCATTAATTAAATCCATGTTTAAATGAAGATTAAAACATTAGTCTAAATATTTTAGCCTATGTTGTTATTAAAATAGATTCATATTTTCCATGGCTCATTTTGTTAAATTTTAGCCTTAGATTAATTTTAACCTATGTTTTAGTTGAGTTTATTAATTAATTAAAACCTTAGTCTAATATTACCCTAAGACTTTATATATCCTAAACACGTATTCATGGATTTTATTTATTCATAGTTACAAAGTAAACATTGGACTAACAAGTGGTAAAATCTCAAAAGATCAAATTGAAGATCAACAATACACGATTGCTCTCCCAAGTCAAAAATTCAATATTGAGGATAAATAGAGTAATTTCAATCATGCAATGAATATCTAATGGTGAACTTGAAGTAAAATTGTCAAAGGATCCAAAGATTAAATGTTATGCTACCAAGTGTCACACTCACGGTGAATAAGATATAGATCAATGTTCAATTTTTAATTAGGTGAATAAGCTATAGATAAATAGTCCAAATTTGATAATGAATTTATAACATCAATGGTGCATGTTTAATCTCTCAGATCAAGTTCAACAATATGTGTTTAATCTAGTGGATGAAGATCAATGGTGTGAAGTGAGTCAAGGAGTCAGAGAGCCCAGATTGCACATGATGTTGCCACATGGAATAAAAGCATTAACCACATAGAAATTGATGAAAAGATACATATATTACACATGATGTTTCCAAGTGGCACATTATCATAATCCCAAATCAAATATTAATGGCCATGATGAAAGTCAAGTCCAAAAGACTCCTAAGGAGATCAACATGCATTTGATCATTCAGATCAAAGATCGATGGCTCAAATTAAAACAATATAAATGGATATAGATGAAGTGAATTTGATAAAGCTTCGGGAGGTATGAGATGATGACACATGTCAAAATAATAGTGGTCACATTATAAAAATAAATAAGCTGCATAACAAGTTGATGCCACATAAGCATACACACCATATTAGAATATCTTATGGACCTAAACATGTGAATATATAAATAAAAGATATAAATATGATGTAAATCACCAAATAACATACTTCACACTTAATTTCCACCATTAAATCTCTACTTAAATCTCCAAAAATCCCTATAATGTAGGGAAATCCCTAAATTGTCCCTAGATTCATTATGTTGAGCCAAGAGAGTTGAATTATCAATTTTAAAAGGATAACTCAATTATGATCATAAAAATGGAAATATATGGATATGTTTAAAATAAAGTGATTAAACTATACTTTACTTTAGATGTATAGGGCCATGTTTTCAAAGATGCAAAATTCATATCTACTTCATTAAATATGAGAGATAATAATTTCTCAAAGTTATTTTGGAAAATCAAGAACTAGGGAGTGTTGAATAATTGAGAGGAAAATTTTCTCCTAGTAAAGATACTCTATGATTATATCATGGTAATTCAGATGACTAGACTAAATTATGCTGCTACTAAACTAGAGGTACTACACTACATCAATGTCATGAGTCCTATTTTCAAAGATACTAAAATTGATAAGGGTATGACTATTCATGAACCTAATATGAATAAAATTGCATATATATCCCCTCTTGTATTTCAATATTACTATAATCTACCTAATCCATAGATATATCTAGCCTCCATTAATATATGGGCTAAAAAACACACCATGATGGACATCCTAAGTAAATGGTTAGAAGTAGGTGACCAAGTCATTATAGATCCTACAAAGAAAACCCTAGTGAGTCAATTTAGACCTAGAGTTAGGATAGTCATGGCCATGTTGAAAAATTTATATATATGGTCATTTACAACACATGTAAAACCATTGTGGGTCCTTATGGTATATTATAATATTGAAGAAGTGGCAGTTCCTTGATTAGATGAAATCATTAGTATCTCCCTAAGAAAACAAATATTTGGGGATAAGAATAAGAAGAGGAATAATTTTACATGATTTCATATATATTTTATTCCCTATGTACTACCACAAAAATTTCTAATCAAATAAAATGGTCCTCTAATGGTACCTAGACTATGTCTTAGTACTATTCAAAATTACACATTTACAAATGTAGAGACCATATCCAATTAATTTGTGACTATATTTACCATGTATTTAATAAATTTATTAATGATATTATTATGATGAGAATAATCCATTTAATAAATAATTAAATTGAGGAAATAGGGGACATATGGCTTTATCCTGATTGGACTGTTATAAGAATTGAAGAAACCCAAACTACCCCTCTCAAACTACCATTTCATGTGCTTGAAAAGTTGGTAGAATAATAAATTGCATACCAATTATTCAATGGGATAGATGGAATTTTAAAAACTAAGAGGAAAGGAATTATACATAGTTTTCCCATGATAATTGGTAATACTTTTTTTAGATAATGGGATCACATTGAATCTGATTCAAAACATAGGCTATCCTTCAACATGTAGATAAAAGATCATAGGCAATGGGATATATATGGTAGAGTAAAGGAGAATTTGAGAATCAAAGTTATTTTGGTTGTGCCATATTAGAATGAACCTAGTGTATTTGAATTATTATACACAAAGGCAAATTGTTACTTTGAAGTTACTAGAAGACTGAAAGAATACAATATAAAGCCTGTGTCTAGATTTCAAAGAGACCAAAATATGGAAGATAGATGGTAGTTAGTCCCAAGAAAATATTATTTGATATATGTTAATTCTTCTAGGCTTCCACCTATATATGTACCATCATAACATGGGATTAAAGAGAGGAAACCAAGTGAGGTTACTTCAAGTTCTTTATTTTCTAAGTCCTCTATAATAATAGAGTAATAATTGCATCAACAAGAGGTTCACATGATAACATTAGTTCCCTATGAATCTATTTAATATGCACTTAAAATTTTACCTATGATATATGATTTAGATTTAGATGTAGAGAAAGTTAAGGTTGAAGAAAATAAGAAGGATAACAAATTTACTAGACTTGATAGTCACTAATCCTCCTAAGATAAAAGTTGAGCCTACAATAGTCTCGAAATCAAAGAAACCTAAAGTGACCATTGCACCACCTTTGGATAACATCAATTTTTTTATTTAAGATAATCTAATAGATGGGCCACCTATTCTTTAATGGTTATTATATGAACCAAGGTTGGATAAGCTCCCTACTTATCATCCATAGGCTATAATAGAGACTACATGCATACATATACAGCAAAATTTGAATCTATGGATCTTATCTCTACAAGAAGAAGAGTTAAAGAAATTGGCTACTCCAAGTCAGTCAATTAACATAAAAATAAGGGTGCCAAGTAAGAAAATGGGATAATCTTTAGTTGGAGTCAGATATGATCTAGATACTATAGGTTTGAAAAGAGTCACTAAGAAAGTGGTCATGGAAGGTGGTCAAGAATTGATACATAAAAAGGTTGAACCTTTGCCTCATTCAACTCAGAATAAAGGACAAAGGCTATCAAATGACACTATATTTGAATAAGATGTTATATATTTAGAACAATTCTAGACATAGAGGTTGTAAGCTACCATCAAAGGCCTAAACTGGAAGAAAAATAATCTAGAATAATAATCCATTCTATCAGTTATAGGTAACATTGTTAGTAGATTTGAGGCCACCATCTATGATACATCCTATTATTTGAAAGTAATAAGTTTTAAAATATGTATGGTGAACACAGAACATTCCATGGCTATGAAAATAGTTAACCAATGGCAAGCTTCAGATAATAAGTCAAAAGAGTTGATAAACATATTAATGAAAGGTCAAATTCTTGAGCTCAAAATAGTTAGCCTATTACATTTGAATATGGCTATGATAATCTTCATGGAAAAATTTAGGGATGTGAATAAGTGGTCCAATGGTATTGAAGCTCTCTCGAGAGACTTTAGAAAATTAGAGAGCATAATGGTACAAATATTAAGAGGTTTTATTAAGGATCCAACCATCATTAGTCCTATTTTCTTGATAATAGATGAAGAGTTCAAAAAGAGAGCTACTAAATTCATCAAAGAGGTCACGAATAAAAGTTAGGGTACCACAAGGGAAGATAATAAGCATATTTTTGATATGATCCTATAAGTAGAGGATAAGATAAGCAATTATAGGAGAATTAAATAAGATTTAGATAGAGTTGATGGAGTCTTCAAAGATCTAATAGGCCAAGAATAGGATTTGTTCATGGAATCAATCATCAACTCAAGTTGATTGGTAAACAATATGAGAAAGCCATGAAGATCTTGAAGCAAAAATAAAAATCTGAAACCATAAGTGTATCTTAATGATAGTACATATAACATAAAATATTATTTTATATAAGGAACATGTAAATCATTTGAAATAATATTCCATTTTTTAAAATCATGTACAAATTATAATGCTTATGACTTATAGGTTAGTTACTTTTGAAAAGTGTCATTACTTATATAATTTTGTAGAAGGACAATTATCATTGACACTTGTGTAATTTTTTTTTGATAGTGGCTAATTGAGATACCTCATAGGTTGCCTATAAAATTAGGTATTGTCATTGTAAAAGGGAAGAAGTTTTTAGAAAAAAAATTTGTGTAAATTATGGAGCAAGTAATTCAAGTAAGAGAATTTTGTAAAGATTGTCTCATATTGTTTATTTGTTTGTTATCATGGTTTATTCCTCAATTTTTTTTATTTGATGTTTATATTTGAATTGCTTTTATGAATTATAGATGAGCATATGTTGATTTAGAGTTATTAATTTGAGATTATGCTAGGTTGATTAAAAGTTTTTAGATTGATTTCAATTTATTTTCTCTTTTTGAATATGCACAATGCGATTATCTTGGTTGATTAAATTTTTAAAATGAATTTGATTTCTAATTTGTATCTTTCAAATATCCTTAGACATTCACATGGTATATGATAGGATTTGTAGTTTTCATAGTTTAATGTCATATGTTGATTTGAATTGCATGTCTTTTATGAAATTTAAGCTTTGTCATGATGTCTAAATTAATAATATAAACATCCTTCTTTTCTAAATTACCTTACCTATTTTCTCATTTTTTGGCCAAATCACTATACCTTAATTCTTCATTGTAAATATTCATTCTATATTAGATTCTTAGACTTTAAGTTTTGAAAATAATTAATTATATTTATCAAGAAAATCTTTCATCTTTCACAAAAATTTAAGACCATAGTTTCTCCCAATAACCATTTACATAATCATTTTTGTGAAACATTCAAATAGCTTGGCCACTACTCCACCACAGATCTTAGGAAGATCATAACTAGCAACTGATGCAAAATATTCTTTGAATCTTGAAATGCTCAGTGTTTTCAAGACTATGAGAACCATGTGATACAATTAGATGCCTCAATAGGCATTCAAATTGGTGCTAGAAGGAGGGACTCTTAAGCTTAAGATTTGTGAATCTGAAGTATCCTTAGCTAATTTTAGTGAATTTTATTCAAAGATTAGTTGATCCTTTACATATTTATATATTTTTAGCTTAATTTTGAAAAGATAATTGATATTCATGGTTTTAGATAAGCCTTTAGGCTTATTTATCTAAGTATAGCTATTTTTTGATGCTTTATGTAAAATTATTGCTAACATTATTTAAACTTTATGAATCTAATGTGTTCAAGGTTACTGATAGTCATTAGATGTAAATATAATTGATGTTCACAAGTTTAGAGGTATATTTAAGCTAATTGAATTAAAGATAGATGTTCTTTGAAACTATTGAACTGTTATTTGAAAAAATTACTTAAAATTTACTTAAATAGCATTTATCTTTGCAAAGATAGGATTCCTTTTTATGTTTTGAATAGGATTTAGATTTTACAAGATGGAACTATCAAGAATAAGAACTAGGTCAAGGTTTGAGATAAGGTTATAACTTATTTACTTGGAATTTCATAGGAAGAGAAGAGTAGATAAAGGTAAACATAGGGTTTATAAATATCAACTTATTTCACCTATTTGATTTGCTCATATATTCAATCCCTATGAAGGTATGCCTTGGTTAGGTGGATATTTTATCAATGTGCCTAGTCATCTACATGACTTACCTAGAAACCCTAAGAAATATTTACCTTATTTTATTCCTATAGGTATGGTTACTACTAAAGAACATATCAAGTCATTTAAGGCTGATTTTAGATTATTAAATGTTGTTCATGAAGATGTCTATTATAGATTGTTTCCTATTACTTTTAGAGATGAAACATATGATTGGTTTCTTAATATTCTTAAAAATTAAATGATCAGTTGGAATGATTTCAATAGTTATTTCATTGATCAGTTTGGAAAGGTCATCATTCATTGTGTTCTATATAAAAAAATCAATTTGATGAAGAGAGATTCAGGTGAAACCATTAGAGATTTTAATACTAGATTCCAAAATATGTTTAGCAAAACTATATCTCACTATAGGCTTGATGAAGATTTATATTTAGATATTTATAATTTTCCATTTGTTGAGGTTAACATACCCCTGTTTGTAAGAAATGAGGGCACTTGTTCAATTTTTCAAATTGAGTTATGAATTAGACATTCAAATTGATCAAAATTCACTATTGAATATAATATTTTAATTTAAATTACATTGACATGTTATCACATAATCTTTATTTGATTTTACCTAATGTTTCTAACATTTACATCATGTGTTTCTATGTTCAAGGTTCAGTGGAACTTCATTAGAATGAATAAATGTTCATGGTTTATGCTTTAATGATCAATTTTATCCTTTTGATTAACCTTTGGTCTTTATTTGACTAATTAAATATAGTTTTAAATTATTATTAAAACCTTAGTCAAAATACTTTAGCCTAAGTTTTTATTAAAATACATTCATATTTTCCATGGGTCATTTTATTACATTTTAGCCTTAGCTTAATTTTAACCTAATTTTTAATTGAGTTTATTAATTCATTAAAACCTTAGTTTAAAATTACCCTAAGTATTTATATATCCCAAACACACATTCATGGATTTTATTTCTTCATAATTATGAAGGGAACATGAGACTAACAACAGGAAAAATCTTGGGAGATTAGATCCAAGATCAATGATACACAAATGATCTCCCAAGTCAAAAAGTCAAGATTGAGGATCAATAAAATGTGTTAAATCATGAAATGAATATCTAATGGCAAGATCAAAGTCAAAATGTCAAAGGATCCAAATATTTAATGTTATGCTACCAAGTGTCACACTCATGGTGAATTAGATGCAAATCAATGGTCCACATTCAGTTGGGTGAATAAGTTATAGATAAATGGTATGTGTTTGATCATGAATTCAAAACATCAATGGTGTGCATTTAATTATTCAAATCAAGATCAATGGTATGCATTTAATCTTAAAAATTAAGATCAATGGTGTGAAGTGAGTCAAGGATTTAGAGAGCTAAAATTACACATGACATCACTACATGGCATCAAAGAATTAATTAGATGGAAATTGACTACTATAGTCATAGATTGCACATGATTCTACCAAGTGGCATAATCTCATTAACCTAGATCAAATATAAATTATCACAATGAAAGTCAAGGATAGAATACTACTGATGAGATTAATCGTTGGCATTTGATTATTTAGATCAAATATAAATAACCCTTGTTTAAACAATACACATGTATATTGACAAAGTTAATTTGATCAAGCTTCAGGTGGAATGAGATGATGGCACATGTTCAAGTGACAATTATCACATTTTAAAAATAAATAAGTTTCATGGTAAGGCAATGCCATATAAGCATACATGTCATATTGGAATATCTTGTGGACCTGAGCATGAGAAGGTATAAATATAAGATCCAAATAGTATCTAAGTCACCAAAACACATACTTCAAACTTTATTTCCACCATTAAAGCTCTGTTTATACCTCTAAAAAGCCTTAGAACATATGAAAATCCCTAAATAGTCCATGGATTCACTATGTTGAGTTAAGAGAGTTGAATTAGCATTTTCAAAAGGATAATTCACTTAAGATCATAACAATGGAACCATATGAAGATGATTTAAAGGAAATAGTTGAGCTATACATTATATCAGATGCAAAGGGCTGAGTTTTCAAAGACATAAAATTGGTAGCTACTTCATTAAACATAGGAGATAATAATTGCTCAGAAACATAGCATGATGGACATCCTAGATAAATGGTTAGAAGTAGATAATCAGTTCATTATATATCTTGTAAATAAAATCCTAGTGAGTCAATTTAGACCTAGGGTTAGGATGGTCATGACCATGTTGAACAAGTTATATGGATATACACATAAAACACATGTAGAACCAATGTGGGTACCTATGGTATATTCCATCATTAAAGAAGTGGTGGTTCCTTTAATAGGTGAAATCATTAGTATTTCCTTGAGCAGACATATATATGGTATTAATAATAAGAAGAGGATTGAATTATACATGATGTCCTATCTGTGAGATGCCCTGTGTGCTACCATAAAAATCATTAATAAAAGATAATACTCCATAATGGTACCTAAACATTGTCTCATTACTATTTAAAATTGCACATTTACAAGTATAAAGACCATATCTAGTTCATTTTTTACTATTTTTACCCTGCATTGAGTCAAGTTATTGATGGTATTCATATGATGAGAATAAGACATTTAATGAATAATTCAATAGAGGTAGTGGGAGACATATGGTTTTATCCTGATTACATTATTATAAGAATTGAAGGAACCTAGACTATCACTCTCAAACTACCAGTTCATGTGCCTAACAAGTTAGAAGAACAAGAAATTACATACCAATTGTTTAATGGGATAGATGGAATTTACAAAATTAAGAGGGACTTCTACATAGTTTTCCCATGAAACTTGGTAAAATTATTTTTAGATAGTTAAATCACGTTGAAGATACTTTAAAACATAGGATTTCATTCAACCTATAGATAGATGATCATAAATAATGGGATCCATATGGTAGATTTAAGGTGAATTTGAGAATCAAAGGTGTTTTGTCTGTGCCTTATGAGTATGAACCTAATGCATTTGAATTTTTATACACCAAGGAAACTTCCTACTTTGAATTTTCTATAAGACTAAAAGAACACAATATAAATCTTTGGTCTAGATTGTAAAGAGACCAAAATATGGAAGATAGATCTTAGTTAGATTAAATAAAATATAATTTGATAGATGTTGATTCTTCTAGGCTTCCACCAGTAGATGTACCATCATAACATAAGATTTAAGAGAGGAAACCAAGTGAGGTTTCTAAAAGTTCTTTATTTATTGAGTCCTCTAGAATAATAGAGAAATAATTTCCTTAATAGGAGGTTCACATGATAGAATTAGATCACCATGAATCTATTGAAGATGCACTCAAAAAGTTATGTATGACATACGAGTCAAATTCAAGTGCAGAGGGAGAGAAGGTTGAAGAATCCAAGAAGGATAAATAAAAGTCATTGGAATTGATAGTCATTGATCTTCCTAAATAAAAGTTGAGACTGTAATAGTCTCAAAATCAAATAAACCTAAAGTGACCATTACACAACCTTTGGAGAACACCAATTTATTTATTAAAGATAATCTAATATATGGACCACTTATTCCTCTATGGTTCATACATGAACCAAGTTTGGAGAAGATCCCTTCTTATAATCCATGGGTTATAATAAAGACTACATGCATTAATTTGTAGCAGGATTTGAAGCCATAGATCCTACCTTTACAATAAGAAGATGCCAAGAGATTGGCTACTCTAGGTGAGTTAATTAACATACAAATAGGGTTTCCAAGTAAGAAAATTGGCCAATATTCATTCGGGGTTAGATATGATCTAGATACTATAGGTTTTCAAAGAGTCACTAAGATAGTGGTCATGGAAGGTGTTCAAGAAGTAATACTTCAAAAGGTTAAACCTTTGACACATTTAACTCAAAAGAAAGGATAGAGGTTAGGGGAGGATCCAATATTTGAATAAAATATTCTAGAGTTAACATAATCCTAGGTAGAGAGGTTTTAAGCTATCGTCAAAGGCCTAAAGTAGGAGAAAAATAATTTAGAAGAACATTCCATTCTATCAATTTTAGGGAACAATTTTAATAGATTTTAAGCAACCATCTATGATACATTCAGTTCTTTGAAAGAAATAAGGAATAAAATAGATATGGTGAATAAAAAATATTCCATGGCTATGAAACAAGTTTACCAATGGTAAGATTTAGATAATAAGGTAGAATAATTAATTAACATATTGATGGAAAGTCAGACTCCTAAGCTTAAAATAGTTAGCCTATCACATTTGAAAATAGTTTTGATAATTTTGATGGAAAAAGATAGGGATGTGAATAAGTGGTCCAAAGGAATGGAAGCTCTCTCAAGAGAGTTAGATAATTAGATATTAGAATGGTATAGATATTAGGAGGTTTGATCAAGGATCTAACCATCGTTCATCCTATTGGCTAGATAATGGATGAAGATTTATAACACAGAGCTACTCAATTCATGTAAAAGGTTAAGAATAAAATCTATGGTGCCACAGGGGTAGATAATAAGCATATCTTGGATATGATCATATTATTATAGAAGATGATAAGCAATGTTAGGAGCATTAAAGAAGCTTTAGATAGATCTGATAGAATCTTCAAAGATGTAAGAGGTCAATAAGATGAGTTATTCATATAACCAATAATTAATCTCAAGTTTATTGGTGAAAAATATGATAAATACATAAATATCATAAAACAAAAATGAAAATTTGTAGACATAGGGGTATCTCAAGGATAATTGAGTTAACATATAATATTCTTTTATATAAGGAACATGCTAATATTTTGAAAGAATACTCCATTTTATAAAAACATGTGAAACTTGTAACACATATGAATTTTAGGTTAGTTAATTTTAAAATGTGTCATTATTTCTAGAATTTTTTATAAAGATAACTATCATTAACCCTTGTTTAATTCTTATTTGATAGTGCCTAACTAACATACCTCATAGTTTGCCTATAGAAGGAGGTATTGTCATTATAAAAGGGAGGAAGTTTTTAGAGCAAAAAAATTGTGTAAATTTTGGAGAAAGTAATATAGTAAAGATAATTTTACAAATATTGTCTCATATTTGTTTAATATCATGGTTGTTTTCTCAATTTTCTGGTTTGATGTTTAGATTTGAATTGCTTTTATAAGTTTTAGATGTGCATATGTTGATGCATAGTTACTAATTTGAGCTTATTATAGGTTGAATAAATGTTTTTAGATTCATTTAAATTTATTTATTTTCTTGAAGATGTGTTAATCTAATTTTCTTGGTTGAGTAAATATTTAAAGTGAATTTAATTTCTAATTTGTATCTTTCAAATATCCTTAGACAGTTTTCTAGTATATTATAAGATCTATACACTCGGTAATTTCATGTCATATGTTGGTTTGAATTATATGTATTCAATGAAATTTAATATTTATAATGATGTATAAACTTATAATAGAAACATCCTTCTTTTCTTTCCTACACTACCCATTTTCTCATTTTTTACCAAATCAATGCAGTTTAATCCTTCATTATAAATATTCATGCTAGGTTAGATTTTTAGAATTTAGGTTTGATCATCATTAATTATACTTATAAATAACATATTTCATATTTAGAAAACCTTTAGTACCATGGTTTCTACCAAAAACCATTTACATAATCATTTTTGTTAAATAGTCAAATAGCTTAGCCACTACTCCACCACATATCTCAAGAAGATCATAACCAATAACTCACGCAAAAAATACTTTGAATATTAAAATTATAAGTGGTTTAAAAACTATGAGAACCATTTTATACACTTACATGCATCAAAAATACTAAAACTCTAACCCTTTATAAATACAATAAGGTTTATTATATAGGAGAGATCCGACTTGTTTCCAAGTAGCATAGATTCCCATTCTTGGTCATCATGGCCTGAAATGGTTACAAACAATTTCTTTAACATAAAATATATCATATCCAAAAATAGATGGAAAATAATTCTTTGAGATCACTATAATAGAATTAGGAGGAAGATAGTGGAGGACCACTCACCAACTACTTAGCATGCAAGTCCTCAAATTCTAATGTGGCTACCAGTAAGTCAAATTCTTGGTCTAGCTTGGAAATATTCATGGGAGACTATCTAAACATAACCTTAAATTGGTATAGTACTCATTATTTCAATTGGAGTGGGGCCTCAATGGATATTTTTTCCTTAGACACCTAGATTATACTTACTATGGCCATGGTTGATAGATCTATAATCACCTTGGACCAAACCTTATTAGAATTTTCAAACTTTCTTATCATGACTTCATCAAATTGAGCCATGTGGACTTAAAATTATCCTTGGTCTAGTAAGGTGCCATATGGATGGAAAAAAAAATTATTTTGACCTCTTTGAAATAGGTCAACATTTGTTCCTTACCCTTGTCTGGAGGCTCTCTGACTATCTATGCTAAGGCCAACCACTCCTCAATTGAGGTCCTCATTTTACTTGAATAAGTTTGGTATAGGTTCAAGTATACTAGAGGTATGAACTTAACCTATGGTAATATGCCCTTATGAATAACCATAATGATCCTTTCAAATTTGTTTTCATTGTGAAGAAACCTTTTATAAATACACTTGTGTGTGCTATAGGTGTTTCTTTATCATAGTGAGAGCTCAGATTTCTTCTTTAATACCTTTGAAGAGATTCACAAGTACCTTCTTATCCATTTCAATTAATTTTGTTTGAAAAGTGTTCTTCACCTATGATGTAAGTACCCATATTTTCAATTAAATATCCTCCATTGGCTTCTCCACAAGCTCATTGGTATACTAGATCACTAACACTAAGTCCTCATCAAACCTCTCTTATCCATTACAAATCCTCATTTTAGTGAGGGAGAAGATATCCTACTTGAATCACCAAACCATAGGATTACCCTCATGAGTGAAGGTTTGTGTGAGAACTTTATTAATGTTCTTATAAGTCATGTTGAACTACCATTGAACATCCAGATCTCCACATTAGACCATCTATAGTATTTTTTCTCCTGATGACTCGATAGGACTTAACCAAATTGGTCCCCTAAATTTCTTGAAGGTTATGAAATGTGGAATAGTAGAGATGGAGACTACTAAAGTTTAAGGTGTATTCATAGGATGATGTGGGAGAGATGTAGTGGAAGGATGGAGGAAAAAAATAGAGGTGGAGGGTGTAGGGGAGAGAAAGGAGGGATCACAAATAAGTAATTATAGGGAAATAATTAGGCTCACCATTTGTCATGGGTCATGTGGATATGATAAATAATGGCACATAAGCTAGGTGTGTTTAATAATAAAAAATAAAAAGACTAAATGAATATGATTCCTTGGATCTTTGGAGTGATGGAAATGAATGACAAGGGAGTAAGGGGAGTGGAAAAATATATATAAGGTTGAGAAGGACTAATCAAAACTTGGATAAAAAGATGTGAAGGAGTTACCTATAGTTTATTCTTAGGTTTTTTCCCTTGATCAGTTAGAGTGACGGTTGTAATTGGAGTGATTGAGATAATATTTAGAACCATATGAATTGTGCACATGGTTATACCTTCCATTGAGGTGGACATATAAATTTCATAATGGGAAGCCTAGGAGGCATCAATGCTAGAGTTTTGATTGGGTATTTGTGTTATGTTTCATTATTAAAAACATTAGGGCCACTTGGGATCCAATACTTCTTGAAATAATAAAAAGACTAAAATAGAGAGTGAATGCCATGCAACCAAGGCACTTGAAGACTAAATAAGGGGTGTGGGGAGTAATTTAAGTTTAATGGGATGAGTAGGTAGTTTTTAAGTGATAATTTTAAACATGGTATAATCCAAGGGGATTTTTGTGAACTTGGAAGTGGGTGATATAGGAACTAGGGGAGGCCATACTATGATATGCCTAATGGGAATAGGGAAATCTAGGGGTACCACCATGGGTTACATAAGGGTGGTGAAATAAAAGGAATGTATCTCAAGTTTTTTCTACTACTGATCCCATTTAGGGACTACTTTGATACTATTATTGATTTTGAAGTGTAGCACCTACACTACTTATGTTTGATTAACTTATCGATGTGGATTTGGAGGAGCCAGGGCCAAAGCTGAGGGAGGTAGAGGCCATGGAGAAAAGGTGTTGGTAGCCCTTGCATGACCTTGCTAGTGATGTGAATTGTATTTTACTAAAAATTTCATCGCATTTAAGATGTTATGGTCCCCAAGGGTGGTTGTGGTAGAGGAGGTCATAGTGGTGCCATCAGTGTTTCCTTAGTGTTTGGCCTATCTTAGGATTACTTTCCCTTCTTATTTTTTTCCTCATGTTTCATTAATATTTATTTATCATTTGTTAGTTTAAGGTGGACATCCTCACCATCATGGGGATCATGATGGTGATTGATGTTGGGATAGGTAATTTGCTTCACCACATGAGCATGGATAACCCCATGAGGATCATAGTCTCTGTGCTCATCCCTTCCCAAAGAATAAAAATTCATGTAGGTTTTCATGTTCTTCAGTTAAGACACATTATTATACTTTTGGTGGTTTATGATAATTGAGAATTATGGGAACACATTTTATCAATGATCATTTGAGAATCCCATGATGCCTTTGACCAATTGATGAGTAATTTCTTGCTTGGTAAGATGATTTGAGACTTGATAGAGTAAGAGAATACGTTCATATCAAATCCATTATACCCAAATGATGGTGTGATATTGGTATTATTAATAAGACCCAATAGGAAAGAGAATCTTACTTATCTCCTTACAAATATGTAGCATGGGCTTCTCAATGATGGCCTTATAAAAAATAGGCTATAAGTGCTCAAAAATATCCTAGATATGACTCTGATAGTGGTGATCATATATGTTTTAGAACATTACATGAACAATAAATCATATAGGGACCCAAGGTGGTAACACTAATATACTTAATTAGAATGTAGTATATACTTCATTCATGATATAGAACATTATGTAGAAGTTCCCTCTAGATCAAGATCTTGAGATGACCTAAAAATATTAATGTGGATTACAATTCCCTTATATTAGACCTCCTCTCCTTTGAGAAGTATGGTTAACAAGGGCACCCATAATATGTTTACATTCATCATGTTGTTGGCCTTGAATAAATGGTTCATTAGTAACATCCTGACATGAACCCCTTTCAAAATAGGTGGATAGGGTAAGTGTCAATATCTGTTGTATTGGTCAATCACTTTTATTCGATCACGTAGTCCTTGATAACTTATTATATCTCATGGTTATTGGCCCATGTGTGTAATATGTTATAATTCTAGACAATAATGTAATACAAGAGGTTATACTACTACTTAAAATCATCCCTTGAGATGTCTACTATTAGGTTCACCTAATTGGAAAAGTAGACCAGGTCTTAATATACTTAATGAACACACTTTGAAATATAAAATAAGATACCAAAGATGTCTATATAGGGGAACACTTTATGTTTTTATGTGGCCCTATGTAATACTAACCAACCTAGTGTTATGAGATCATCAATCCACTTAGTCTCATATAAATTTTACTTTAAGATGGGTGCTTGAACATCTTCAATTTATTTGAACACTTTGTTATATTTTTGAAATGACACTAGGTTTGGCAAGAAGGTGGTGTATTGGTGTTTAACCACAAAATGATCAATATTATGGTTATCTAGATGTTAAATGTTATATAGAAATGAAATGGCATAAGGGTGATAATTATATCTATAGTATGCCAATTAAATGCTAAGATCAGATATAATCATAAATTGAATTTATTATGTTGAGATAGTCTAAATATAGAAAGTACAACTATGCTAGATATAGAAATGACAAATAAGTAAAGTAATTATATTATTTTGATGTTCATGTAGTTATAGATCTAGAATATCTAGAACATAGGGTGGAATAAGATTCTATAACAAATGTTAGATTCTAGTTCTAATGTTTCTAACTCTTTAGATAGTAACATCATCATGAGATGGTTGCATCAATGTTATTATCTAGGTTTGATGATAATGTCATGTATGAAATATCAATTGAAATAGGATGTAACAACCTGGATGATTTTAGGTTTTGCTTCACCTTTACTATGGTGCATTCATATTTGGGTCATAGACTACCACTCATTGTGAAATGACAAAACCCTATATTTTTACCTTCAATGTGACCTTGGGAAAAATGAGTTAGTGGGCACATAATTCCAATCTAATCCCAAACACCCCACTATTAGAGGGAACTACATACATATCTAATATTCTAAATTTTGGATAATGTAATTATCTCCTACATGTTGGTTTGTGTAAGAATCATACAATTTGTGCAAATCAAGTACAATAGTGACCAAAGCTTGTAACTTAATAAATGAGGATCTTTGGCTACACTTTTAGTGCTTTAGAAATATATATGTGTAGTCCTTATAACTAGTATGTAAATAGGAATGGTTTTCTTTAATTCAATTATTGATAAAGTGCCTTTGATAAGTTTCCATGGTATCTTCTGTAGTTTATAGGTGAGGAATGAATGAAGGTTGATATTGTATTTATATCATCAATTTTAAGTAATAACTCACATTACATCAATTAGGTTGATCATTAGGATATATTTTCTTTATAAATTGAATGACTTTAGGTCACTATACACTTGTATCAAAACAACATAGTAACATCAATGCTACTATTTATATCAAACATCAATGTATAGGGAGTGGGAAAATAGGTAAAGGTTTTGAACTTATAGATATGGAAGATAAGTAAATTTTAATCCATTAGGTCAAAATACAAGTTTGAGGTAATCAACATAAGACTAGTCAGACTAAGAGATATAGTCCAAGGTACACAAAGATAAATTGGATGCAAGACTTACAAAAGTTAGAAAAGGTAAAGAACTGAGAGGAACAAACATGGTCTATGTTTTCCAAGTGTACAATACCAAGGTGTTATATAATAATAAAATATCATCTACATTTCCCCCTTTAATCTATTAATGAAATTACTAGTTTAAAAGAAAGGACTACATGTATAGGCTTGTTTGGACCTTATCATTGCATATTCCCAACATGAGTGCTTTACTAATGATTGAAATAAAACAAAGAACAATGTTATAGTATAAAATAAATTCACATAATATAGGTTTAAATTACTTTAAATATATTTAATTTAAAAGAGCCAGGTTTAAGAGTACACTTATGTGTTGATCAAATCACCTTGCCTATTTATAAGTTTTTTTGAAAAATATGTATCATTTTAAGGATCTAAAACTGATACTAAGATATATATATATATATATATATATATATATATATATATATATATATATATATATATATATATATATATATATATAACTTCAAGGCATATATATCCAAGGAGATAAAGAGATATATTAGAAGGCACAAGCCACCAATTTTGGAGTAAAATGGAGTTTTCGCCTAGTAGTTGAAATTAACTCAATCATGTAACCCAATGATACTTATATCCTAGTGAAGCTATATGTTCAATTATAACCTAAAAACATGGTAATATTGAGTGATTTTATTACCTCTAGGATACCAAATAAATGAATTAACTACTACAATATATTGGCTCAATAAAAGTTTGTAAAATTCCATGGGGCAGTAATATGATTTTTTTTGTGATATGGTAACAATCCATAAAATATTTTTAGAATATTAAATTGATATGGATTTTTAAATATTAGGTACATGTTTCATATAATATGCACCTTATATATGTCTCATTCTAAAACTATGTATAACAATAGTACCAATGTATAGAATTATGCCACAATTATAAATTTGAATCATATAAATGTGTGCTTTGGCCAATTCAAACAATTTTGTAAGGGAAGATAACATGCTTAAAAATCATTCCCCCACTATATATGGAGAAATAAAAAAATTATATAAGTACCAATGTGGATGATATGTTTCCAAAACATTCCCCCACTATAAACTAGAGATTGTAAATATTAAATATGCATAGAGAACATGCTTCCAAAGCATTCCACTGCTAAATTTGATAGCTTTGAATGTGTGGAATCCATTGAAATATGACATGCCCCCACTAAATCTAAAAATTATTATAATTAGCATATACTAAATGTGTGTGGATAACATGATTCCAAATCATTTCCCCAATAAATATGAGAACTAATGTAAGTAACATATACAAAATGAGTGTGTATGACATCCTTCTAAAGTATGCCCCACTATAATATAACAAAGTATTCCAAATTTGATGAACTTTCCTTTATGACATATCTCCACTAATATTCCCCATTTTAAAGTGAGGGAAATATAGGATCTGTAGTTACCTTACCTCAAAAGTATAACCCAACTATATAATTTATGAATTTTTCCATGTAGCATATATAAGGGAGAATGTCTAGGAAAATGTATTATTGATACACATAAAACCAATATGATCACATTTATACCTAACATGAATGATAAATATCATGGAAAAATCTATATATTAAGAGTATAAGGTCAATAAGAAAACAAGTAGACACACTAGATCACTCAAAATAAATTTGAAAGGAAATTATCTAATGAGACCACAAATAAGGGGCATGTTCAAATTACACACAATTGAATGGAAATTACTTAATAAAATTTCCTTAAAGGAAATGATGACATATTTAAATGTTTATACAATAAACCATGAGATATGCAAATGTAACAGAAAGCATATATAAATAAGGGGGCCACAAGAAAAGGAATATATTAAAATTATAAAAAAAAAACATAATAGCTATGCAAGACAATCAAGGAAGCATATAATGAAAATCATAAGCAACAAAAATAAACATTTCATAGTATCCCATGGATTGAATATGTTAGGAAAATTATGTCAAGTGTATAACATATCGTGTACCCTATGTAAGATATAATAATGGATAAAGGCATGTGTAAGTACATATGTAATCTCAAACATCATAATGTGGAGTGATAATAAAATCATATAACTTGTGTGTATCAAGATAAAATAAATACATACCCATAATTTTTGCATGACATGAGTAGATGAAAGGCCTGACATCTTAAATAAAAATGTATCACATATCTATGTATGGCTATATCACACTAAAGTAGAAGTGTGACACACATGTGTATGTAGGATTAATTGAATATGTCATCCATCAACATATAAATAACACATAGATTCCAAGGAACTAATATAACATTTAGGTTCCAAAAAGTCTTTTTAGAGTTTTGAATGTTTTAAAAAAAATTAGTACTTTTGGAATTTTTGACATAGGTCAAATTAGGTAGGTCCTCCTCCTCAAATGGTTTAGGGCCACATGCAAATAATTTTAATCTTTATTTCTATCAAGTTAGTTCCAATATTTCAAAGTTTTTTTGTAATGTTATATTTAAAGCCAATAGTGCAAGTAAATAATTATGTCCATCATGTTGTATGTAAATCTATGTACCCATATGATGAAAGTTTAGACACATGTTTTTGGTATCTAGTTTAGTGTTCCACTCAACTAGCCAAGTTTGTCCAAAATTTAGTTTTAAATGTGTTTCATGTGTTAATATCAATATAGTTGAATCTTTGATACATGGTCCATAGGAAATGTTTAAGTGAATGTATCTTTGATATTCAAGATCTAAGGGAAAATATATTAGTTCATTTATAGTATGTACCAATTATGTAATAGAATTAGTCCCATAGGTTGTATCCTTTTTAGTTGGATCAATCCCAATATGATGGTAATATACACCATCAATATTATCAATAATAATTAAGTCACTATACTTTTTTCACTTTGAGGTATACCTTTATTATGAAAGATAAGGAGTATTTTTTATTTTTCCTATTATGGACATATTGTGTATGCATCCTTCACTTTTATATTATAAGATTATATTTTACAATGAAAAACATTTATTATTAGTATGACCAATGATATATTGTTAGTTATAATATGGTACTCCCTTTATAACGAGTAATCTATTGCCTAATTTATGTTTGGTAGAAGGTAAACATAGCATTATATGTTCAAGTAACAAATATAAGATGGTATTGATGGTATCCTATTCCACTATAATGTGTATTATTTAGGGTAAAACATTTTTAGAATACTCCACATTATTCACATGATGTTATTTAATTTGGCCTTTATAAGGTTGACTCAGTACTTTTACCCAAGAGGGGTGTCTGTAGTAATAAGCATTTACACATCAGTTAGTTTTGATTTTCCCTTATCTAGATTCAATGTTTTATTTTATACAAGTGGGTTTAACTTACATGTATTAGGACTTTTAGGTTCACATAAGTTATGTGACAAGTAATTGAGTGGATAAAATTTTAAGTTTCACATTTTCTTATCTATAATATCATAGGTTGTATCATCATCACTGTCATGATAATATGAAACATGGCCATTGATAGTATTTGAGTAACATCAACAAATGAAATTTTCCATAGGGTAATCTTGTGTCTACAATATGTAGACCACAAGTATTTTATTAAGTTTCAAAATAGGTACATATCAAAGGGTACCAATATTTCATTCACTATTTTACAAAAGCAAACAAGAATATATAAGTTTTCACCTTATGACAAGTAAAAACTAACTCTATAACCAACTATCAATGGGAATTCAACCCATAAGGTAGTTTATTATTAACACAAAACACAAAATATAAATAAGTTTATTTAAGGGGGTGTTTATAATAAAGATGCATGCCCCTTTTACAATTTGTTTATTACCTAACAAAACTAAATTATAGTTAAGACTTTAGAGTAAGTCCTAACAAACCCCCCTATAATCTGAAGTTAGTTCTTTGGACACATGCCAAGCATTTATTTGAATTTTTATAAATTTAATTATGTCAATGGATTTTTCTAAAGATATAAATTATGTGATCAATAATTGGGCAATATATTGGGTCAAGGGCTTTCTTCAACACCAACATTCACAAATAATTATATTTGACATCCATATGTTTTGTTTTGGCATGAAATATTAGATTTTTATATGTTTTGATTACATTTTGATTATCAATGTATAAATTTGTTGGATCAATCTAAGAAATCTAAAGGTATTCAATAAATGCATCGTAAATAAACAATCTCTCAAAGCATCACATATTGCAATGTATTCTAATTTTGTTGATGAATTTCACACTATATACTAGTTCTTATATCAACACACAATATTAGATAAACCTATTTTCATAGTGTAGCCTATTATGGAAACTTTATCATCCACACATCCACCAAAAAATGCATCACAATACCCAACAAGTTTGAAGTTCTTATTACAATCGTACTCAGGGCCATATGTTTTCATTCTTTGAATGTAACAAACTACTCTTTTTGTTGCATACCAATGAATTTATCTATGGTCATGCATAAACCAAAAAGAAATTATAATTTCAAAGGATATATTAGGCTTGGTATTCATCAAGTATATCAAACTTCCCAGTAATTTTTCTATATCATGTTCCATAAAAAATTCTCTACCATCATCCTTAGACAATTTCAAGTTAATTTATATTAGAGTGAGTGAAGGTTTGAAATCATTCATATGAAAACTATTTAATAACTTATAAATATACTTTGTTCTTTTCTGAGTAAAATCTATGCTAAGGTAATAGTGAAGAATACCAAGATCTATCATTTTAAACCCAACTTCTAGTTCTTTCTAGATAGACCTATTGTGGTTTTCATCATTTGATGTGATAAACAAGTCATCAACATAAAGAACAAGAATTACCAATTTCTTTCCTTGGACTCAAATATAGAGAGTATCATTAGATTCACTACATATATATCCATTTTTTTTTCAATTAGGAATCCATTTTTCATTCCAAGCCCTACATACTTGTTTGAGTCCATGGAGAGCTTTGATTAATTTACACACTTTGTGTTCTGTACCAACTTTCTCAAAACCTTCAAGTTATGTCATGTAAAAATTTTCCTATAAATCATCATTAAAAAAATCACTCTTGACATCCACTTGATGTACTTTCCAATCTTTTTATAAGGAAATAACCATATGAATAATGTGTTATTTGGCAGTTAGTGCAAATTTTCCTCATAATCAATGCCTTCTTGTTATGTATAATATTTTTCAACAAGCCTTACCTTATGTTTATCAATGGATCCATATAATTTACACTTTAACCTATAAATACATTTTCATATATTGGGTTAAATATGTGCATGAGGATTGAATAAAACCCAAGTATTATTATTAAGAATGGAATGATACTCATTTTGCATTGTATTTTGCCAAATATGTTCAGCAAAAGCTTCCTCAAATATGGATGGCTAAGTAGAATAAATATTGATAACCAGTGCATAATTTACCTATTTGCAATAAATAATATGACTTATTTTAATAAATTCATCTACTTTCAATTCATAAAAATTACTTTGATCCCATTTTGGATACTTATGTAAATTTTTAAGCAAGAATACCATAATTCTCTTCATGTGCACCATCCAGATGAATAATTAGATAGTTAGCTTCATTGTTCACTCCCTGAACACATTTTTGAGTCTTCCTCTCTAACTTATTAAATTATGAGTCTATCATTTCAGTGTCCATATTATCAAATTCATAAAATATCACATACCTAGTCACTATGAATTTGTGTGTACCTTGTGCAAGAAAATGATACCCCTTTTTAGTTTTTAAATATCCAATAAAAATACATTTTATAAATTGAGTTTCCAATTTATTTATATGTTTATTAGGAATTAAATTAAATAAAAGACATTCAAAAAAAATTTAGTGTTTAAATTTTTGGTTTGAACCCATACCAATCTTCATATGGAGTTTTACCCAAAAGTGTAGCTTTAGGGGATGTAGCTCTCAAATACACTACAATACCAATGAATTATACCCAAAATTTAAAATTGATCTATTTATAGTGTGACATTGGTTGATATGTGACCTCTAAATTTTTGTTCATTCACTTAGAAAATCCATTATGCTATAGAGTATATGTATTATTGTATTGTCATTTCATTCTATGTTCTTGAAAATAAGCTCAAAATTCATTTTAAATATATTCACCACCATATCTAAATTAATATTATTTAATTTTGAATTTGTTTCTTTTTTAACTAATTTTAATCATCCAAAAAATTTCGTGAAAACATATTATATGTTTTTCATGAAAAAAAAAGTCATCCTAAAAAAATCATCAATAAACAACATAAAATATTGGCACACTTAAATGGATGAGTTTTTAGTATCACAAAAAAGACTATGATTTAATTTCAAAAATATGTTAGTTTTCCAATAAAAAATCTTAGTAAAATGTTCCATGTCTTATTTTCATTAAAAATATGATTCTCGAATAATATTTTCTTTACAAAAAGTGGGAAAACCATTCACCATGCTATATCATTATAATTCCACCTAAGAATGAACATTTAAATGTCCATAACATATATTCCATAAACGTTTTGTAGACATTATACATGCACCTATATCAAAAATTGTTGAAAGTTACACTATGGTAATAAGTACTTTTGCATGCAAATGAACCAAATTCCCATCCTCATAACCTATATATAATTTTTTGTATCCTTAATTAAATGTGTTAATATAAATGAGATATTTTTCAATCATGATTTAATAACCCTCTTAGAGATAGTTACCAAGGAAAGAAGATTTTTTTTCAATGTGGTAATATACCAAACATTCTCAAAATATTTTATGGAACCATTAGGAAGAAGAATCTAAATAAACCCAAGTCCCTATGGAGTATGCATAGATCTATTTTCTAAGGATACTAGAGTGATAGATGCATCTTTTAATGTCCAAAATACCTCTCTCCTAAATGTCAACTCATATTTAGCCTCATATTCCATGTAATAAATATTCCATAAGGATGTGAAAGAAAATTCATGAGTAACATTTCTTTATTCGTCATAGTCATGGTCTACATATTGATCAGAGTTAGACTTAGTTACATTTCATGACCTTTAAATTTAATCCAAAGGAATCCTACACTAAGAATCAATGTGACCAAATTTTCCACATCTATGACATTGAACGTCTAATTTACCTCTATATCTACCTCTATATGAGTTTTGACTATGTCATCTATCACTTATCTCATTTAAATGAGAATGGGTATATTATTGATTAGAATAGTTATTCTGATGATAACCTCTACCTCTATTTGTAAATCTTCCTGCTCTATAACTTCTACCCCCTATATAAATTTTCCCTCTATAGTTGTGTTGACTAGAAGAAGAAGAAATAAGATTGGACTCTATAACATTGTTTTCCTTAATTTTATTAGATTTGTGGTTAGAAGGACATATTTGGGGTCGATAGATAATGAATTTAGAAACCCTTGCATATGCCACTTAGTAGATCATGTTTTACAATTATTTGTTATGGATTAGTGTAGCTTGTTTTTTTTTAATTTTCATTTAGATGAATATTAGTATGCTTTATGGTAGAATATTAATTATTGATTATGATTATTTGCATGATTTCATTATTTTTGTGATCTTACATAGATCATATTTTTTGCCTAAACAAAGGAATTTGTTTATGTTTATGTATATCATTGCCTTATTATGTTTGGCTAAATAGTAAAACATTTTGATATTGTGATGGATTCCATAATAATTATTTTATCTATAATATATAGATAATAATAATTAAATATTATTATTATGATAATTATAATTTAATGTCAAAATATAATACATTATTTTTAAAGGGAATATATTAAATTAATTGTTTATTTTAAATATTTATATTAATATAAATAAATGGATATTTTAACATTAATTTTTGAATGATTTTAGAAATCATTTTCATTTTTATGTTTTGAATATTGTCTAACATAAACTCTAACTTATTTTATGCATTTTTGTATTGGCAAAGTTATATGATTTGATTGTGTTAGTCAATGTATGGGGAAATACTTTGGTTATCGACTAGTTAAAGCGTTGTATGGAATATAAGGATTATTTGAGTTATATGATTGGGGTGGTTGATGATGGATATATCATTTCCATGTAGATTTGATAAATGATTATAATATGATAAATTAGTGATTTTTAGATAAGCATAGATAATGATTAGGTAACTAATCACTCATTGACTTCAGTTAAACAATGTTTAATAGGAGATTTGGGGGTTTACTATGTTTTGTATGGAAGTGGACTGTGAGCTATCTAGGTATTTAGAATTGGAACAATTATTATTGGACATTAATGATAGAGTAGTGTATAAAAATGGATGATGGAAAAATAAATAAATGAGAGTGGGGTTGTGAAGGCGGACATATAACATAAAGGAGGGCTCATGGCATTCTTATTGGATAAGGTAGAAGGTGAAGAAGAGGTACATAATTATGAAGAATGAATTTTGCTCAGCTATATTTGACATTCAAACATTCACCAAGTTAGTATTTTAATTCAATTTCTTAATGAAATAATGAATGTGTTTTTATTTGAATGTTATGGTTACTAGTTTTTTTAGATTAAATCATTAGAAAAACTAGGTTGTATATAGATCCACATGAAAGGATCAGCCTCCATATAACCCCACATTCAAACCAAGGTAACTAAGGAGATGGGATATAAATGACCATATTTATTATTGGGTTATCAAATGGCTGATCTTACACGTCTCTAGTTTTAAGGAAATCTCTATTCATTATATTAAAATTATCCTTTTAGGTATATGAATAATATGGCTCATAATATTTAATTCAAACTAGATTATTATATATGCATTTAGGGTATATGAGAATATATAATGAAATAAGTTAACCTATATACACATTCGACTATTAAATCAAATCAGAATTTTGGATTTAGGATATATGTTTTTAGGGGTTATATATATATATATCCATAAATATATAAATGAGTATATACTTAATTAAAAAATGATTAAGGATATAGGTATGATCATCTCTCTCTCTCTCTCTCTCTCTCTCTCTCTCTCTCTCTCTCTCTCTCTCTCTCTCTCTCTCTCTGTGTGTGTGTCTGTATTAATATATATATGCTAGTATGTTGAACTACCCAATTTCTAATATGCTAGTATGTTGAACTACCCAATTTCATTAAATGATGTCACACACACACACACACACACACACACACACACACACACACACACACACACACACACACACACATTAAAGTTTTAAACTATATGAATAGATAATATATCTCTATGTGTGTAGTTGAAAGTTAGATTTATAAATGACTATATTATATATTTTTAAAATTAAGTTGTATAAATTGGGTACAAGATATGTTTTAGACACTAACCAAGTTTGTGAAAATTGATTATAATGTGTAATTGGAATATTTCCTATGAATTCATTTTGAATAACATGGGTATGGGTAGATAAAAAATTAGATTATAGGTTTACTTATTGGTTTTATAAAAGCATGAATATCAGTAAGATTTTAATGGATGAATTTAGTAGTTTTCATGAACCTTACACATACATGAATGGGAATATGTATAATAAACTATGTATAATTATTATTATGAACTGTGTATATATTTTGTGTATTTCATAAAAAAGATTGTGTATACAAGTTTTAGTGGTCTCATTGAATAATAATATTATTTTTTCAGATTTATGTTATGTTTTTTTAGTCATCCAAGTCTAAGATATTTCCATTGATACCTGAGTAGTTATTCAACTTTGTGTTAATTATTTATTTGTTGAAACCTAAATAGGGTAAAAATAGTTGTGTTTAGTTATATTTGAAATTATAAATAGACAAAGCATTTTTTTTAATTTAAAATGATTTAAATATATTATAAGATAAATAAGAACTAAGTTTGAATTATAGAAATTCAGTGTATCTATTTATCATGGGAAATGGATTTTCTACAATTTAAATAAGAATATGAGGCCTTGATTGTAAATTGAATATATACTTCATGTATATAATACACTCTAAGGCTAAAGATAGTGGATGTCACATTATTAGTGTATTGTATAAATTAAGTATGTAATGTAATGTAACTATATGTGTGAATATTATATAAATATGTATTATACATACAACTATTTTATAATTGTTATAATAGAAAATAATAGATGCTTGATTATATTTGGTGTTATAAAAGCATTTAAATGTTTATAAATAAAACTTTCATCATATTTATGAGATTAAATATAGAACACAATTATATGCTTAGGCTAGATGTTGTTATATGTGGAATATGAATATTTTAATAACCAAGTTTGTAATATTATTTCATGGATAAATAATATTATAAGTTAATGGATAAATCAATTAGCGGTCTAGATATTCATATCCTAGAAGGTGTGTTATATTGAAGAATGTTTTTGTATTCTATTTATTACTTACAATAAACTAGATGTCTACATTTCATTCACTTCATTCAATGGATTAAATGAAAAATTGTGATATTTATGTTTTTAGCATATTGTATGATTAGCTAAAGTGAAATATGATGAATGAATCTATTAGTTGTTGTGTTATTATTTATTTTACCAAATCTCACATCCATGACCCTAATTAATAAATGAATGTATTTCATTACTTAATTAGTGCCATCAATGCAAGATAAGGGGTAATCTGATCAAGTGGTGTGTATGAATTTGACTGATCCTAGAGATATTTTCTTATTACAAAGTTTATCCAAAGTAATGTTTAATAAACATTATCATTTCATATGTTGGTATAGTTTTCATATTTGTTTTATGTCATATTAGAATATATTTATTTATGGTACACATTATATATTAGATATCTTTGACACATGGGTTCTAGTTTGTTACTCTATATTCCTACACCATCATTATCTACCCATCTATGAAGGGAGGGCCATACCATTGTTTGGTAGATACTGCAGTAGATCTATGGCTCGTGGTTGTTGTGTAAAAATGCTCAGATGAAGCTCCCCCTCTTAGATAGAGTACTATACCTGAGACTATACTTGAGATTATATATTGATACTTGAGTTATGGAGACTCTACTTAGAGGAGTTTTGTATCATGTTTTATTATTGGAGATATTTTATGTATTGCTAAAAATTATAATATTTATGTATTATACTTATAAAAATGAGGTTGTAATATTGCATCAACTATGGTTAAAATTGCATTATATCATTTATGTTAAGATGCTGTATTTTTGGTTATTGAGTATTGATCATGATTTCTATATCTGTTCATGGTGATATTTAGCTACGTGGATTAGATATAAACTTTAAGGTTAACTAAAATAATATATTTAGTTAAAAAATACTAGTTAGGATTTCTCATTATAAAATATATTTTTTGAATGTGTATTTTTTAAAATTATTTTAATATTCTAGTAAAACCCAATGGGGTTGTTACATTTTGGTATCTGAGCTGAGGCTCAAACTCTAAGAATTAATGTGTTCATTAATGAAAAATTATTCTCTTGATAATAGGAAGAATAATGATGCATAATAGATCAAGAGATGAGGGTAATTTGAATACCAAACCCACTATGTATCCAAATTAGTTTATAACTTAACAAGCTATGAATTTGGACCAAATCCTCATAACCATTTAAGAGACTAGGGATCAAATCATGGCCCTAAAACATGAAGTACATGGATATAAGAGTTATGATGCCCAACAAGAACTTGAATAACATACTACTTATTAGGAACATATTAAAAAGTAGAGGTATGAGGAATTACCATATGATGTGAGAGCTCGAGAAACTATAGAGTTAACACATGACATGAAGATGGTGAATCCTCCTAAATTTGATGAAACAATATTGATGGATGGAGCTGAAGTGTGTTTAACAAAAATGGAAAAGTATTTTAAGATTCAAATTTATTCTAAAGTCATGAAATAATTTTGGGAATATTATTAACTTGTTGGTGAATTATTGACTTAGTGGGAAAATAATAAACTTGAGATGAACCTCAACTCAACCACCACTACTTGGGAACTATTTGTGTCATTATTTAGGTCATGATGGATTGTGTAGCTATACTTTGAATAAAAGATTATGAATTTTTAGAATCTTAAGCAAGGGGAGTTTTTAGTGAATGAATACTAAGAGAAATTCACCAAGATTATTAAGTATGTACCTCATTATCAAGTAGGTGAGAGGTTTAGAGTCAAGAAATTCATAATGGGATGTAAACCAAAAAATGGTTATGAAGTAGATATGCATGGTCTATCTACCATGAATTAGGTGTTTGAGAAGGATGTCAAGTAAGAACATAAACTAAAACCTCTTTCAAAAGTCAGAGATAAGTTAAAAAATATATTTGGAAGTTCTAAACCAAATTTCAAGAAAAATATCTAGAATCAGAGGAGTAGAGATCCAAAGGTCAACTTAAGAATCAGAATTCCAATTTTAATAGTGGTTTAGGGAATAAAAAGCCTAATTTTGAGGTCAACATACCCCCATTTATAAAAAATAAGGACCCTTATGATTATTTTTAATCATAGCACTAAAATATTGATATACTACTCTTTATTATGATTTGAAGATCATCCATGGTTGATGAAGCTGACCCATTTATTCATGGTTTTATTTTAAACTTGCCTAACATTGTTAACAATTTATCCTCATGTCTTAAGTTGTATGCTTCATGGACTTTATTATGGATTATGCTTGAAACTTATAAATTAACCATGTTAAGAATTTTTCTAGTCTCAAATTTATGGTAGCTCGTAGTTGGACTCATGTGGTAAAACCCTCCTTTAGCAAACCCTAGCCTAGACCTTTAATTCAAATTTTGGTAGGATTTTTTTTTAATTAACCCTAGACTTAATCCTAATTTTTATGTGAAGTTTTGGTCATGTTTTTAAACACAACCAAAATGTTAGCCTAAAAAACATGCATTGATCACCTTTATTATAACCTTAGCCTAAACTTTTAACCCTAAGGCCCTATTTGTATTTATCAATATGAACATGACCTTAATATTAAAAATTTAGAATAAGTTTTTATTAAAGCACATCATAATTTAATCCTATGGATTCTTTGTAGATCTAATGGTCCATGCTTCATCATGGGAAATGATCTGGTGGAGCAAAGAAAGCCTAATAAACTTAAAGTTTTGATCCATCAGACCAATCAAGTGTAAGCACTTGGATCAAGATTGATGATCTATGCTTAAGTGAGACAAAGAATCCAGTAGTATGAAGTCATCATTAAAATTTAAAAGGCCTCTTTTATCAAGTATAAAACTTAGCCTAAGTTTTACTCTAAGGTCTCATTATATTTATTAATATAATAAAACCTTATGATAAAAATTATGCTAAGTATAAGAATATAGATTGATCGGACAGTCCATGGCTACATGCATAGAATTAATTTAATGAATTGAACATGGTGATAAAAATTAAAAAATCTCAAAAATACTTGTGAAGCCACCATATGGCATTCCCATATTTGAAGTGTGGTGGGAAAAGGTCATGCACATTAAATTAAACCAATGGTGTGTGTCTACTCAAATTATGATTGATGGTCTACACTTCATCACAAAGATTGATCCAATTGAGCATATAAAATCCAAGGTCTATAGACCATAAGGGTTTCATGAGCTTAAATTTGATGTTCTCATGACCATCATTTGACATCTATGAGATCATCATTGACATCCATGAGACCATAAAATTTAAGCCCATCAAACCTAATGATCCACTAAATTAAATTTAATGTTCTTGCAACCATCATTTGATGTCCGTTAGGATATCATTGATGTCTACAAGACTATCAACTTTAAGCTAATTGATTATTTTTCTTAAGCATAAGGACATGTTTCAAAATGTTGATGAAAGTTTATGTCTTGCATTGTAGATCAATGGGACCCTTCGAAATATGTTCAAACACTTAGGATATTTGAACTTCAAATAATAAAATAATATTGTGGTATAAATATATGAATAAATGTAATTAGTCTTAGTATATTCCCTAAGATTCCAATCGTATTTATTTAAATGCAATAAACTTTAGGCTAGAGACTTATATTAAGCCTTATGTTAAAGAGTTTTTGTGTCACAAAGATTAGCATAAAATGATTTTAAACTAGGGTTTTGTCATGTTTATTAATATGATAAAACCCTAAGCTAAAACTTAGAATTTGGTCCTTATACCGTTTGGCCCTTTTGGGCATGTTCTAAGAAATTAACATAAATACTCTAACCTAAAGTATATGTTGTGTTTACTAACATAATATAAACCTTAGCCTAAAATATTTAGCCTACATCCCCTTTTTATGATTTTCAAAAATGTAGGGCAAAATACTTTAGCCTAAATTTTATAACATGTTTATTAAACATGAAATAAACCTTAGCCTAAGGTATTTAAGTGTAAGTCCCTTCTTATATTGTGATCTTTATTAAAGTTCTTGCCATTTTACAAGATCAACGACCTGTGCTTCATCAAAAATATTGATCAAATGGAATGAAAGACCTAATGAATCTAATGCATTTCATCTATCAGACTAATCACATGCATCTATTTAGATTATGATCAATGGTCCATTCTTGCTCACAAGAAGATGATCCGATGGAGCACAACTACTAGAGACTTTTTAACAAGCCCCAAAGGCCCACATGATAAACATGTGGAAATCACACAATCACTTCAAAAAATGTAGAACCCAAAACACCCATGAAAGTGACAAATGTGAAACTACAAATCTTGACATAAAGTATACAATGACTATCAATCCTCGTGATCATGATCAATAGTCCACATTGATCCATAATTAAATATCCAATCGCACAAAAAAAATTAGATTTTTAGAAGACAATGACTAGTCCCTCAAGGAATTTATGAAAAATTCCACAAAATTTGTCAAATGAATGCCATATGAGCACCATGCAACCAAAAAATGACAAAATTAGAGATTTTTTGTGATTGAAGAGGCAAAGCTATAAAGACCTAGATATTAATAAAATCTAGGACATGAATGAGTCTAAGTCCAAATTAGCATTTCCATTAAATCTTTAAGCCAACAATAAATATCCATAAAATCCCTAATTCAAGCTCAAATTGAATCAATCACACTCAAATTGATAGAGTTTAATTGTAATTTGAATAAGAGCAAATTGAATCAAATGCTATTTGTAAATCTTTTAGTAAGTAGTTACAACTTCCATAATCATGATAGCTCATAGATAACAAGAAATGGATAAAATTCAGTTATACATGACCTCAAAAAATGAGTGAAGAGTTTTTAAGGACATAGACTTGGATACTACAACTTGAACAATGGGAATAGGAACTGGTCTTAATTCTTTTGGACCATTAAGGAGATGAAATCTCTTACCAGAGAGGAATAAAATAATGCAACCACTCTATGGAGATACAATGACTTGGTCTCCATCTAGATGGATAGCTTACACTACATTGCTACCAAGCCTAAGGTATTAGACTACATTTATGTCCTTGCCCCTATTTTTTAGAACTGTAAAATTAAAAATGATTGTATTATGCATGAGCACAGTTTTAAGAAAATAGCATATTTTTCACCCCTTAATTTTGAGAACTATTATAAGCTATGTAAGACCCAAAAATACATACCGAACATTAAAAATTATACTAGGGAGAATGACTTGAACACAATCCTATCCCAATGGTTTATTACTGGGAAATAAGTAATCCAAGACCCCACAGGCAAAATACTAATTATCAAATTCAAGGAGGGCATCAAGATGATAATGACCTTGCTAAATAGGTTATGTGGGGTCCCCTCCACCATGCATATTGATAAAATATGTGTGTCTTATGTTTAATTCATGGTTGATAAAGGATTCACTCCCCAATTGGGTGAGCTGATCAATATCCATTTGAAGTCACAATTCACAGCCATTAAGAAGAAAACAAGCAAACATTTTTATAGGATATCTTTTTTTCTCAATTCCCTTTTAACCTCCACTCAGATCGTAAACATTAATAGTTAGTCACCTAATGGAAGACTCACTATCTCCCATAATTATTCAAAACTCCACATATTTAAATATAAACATAACATGTAGTTCATCTGTGATTGTGTTTATCCAAACCTAGTCGAGGCCATCATAGGAACACCCATGAGAATGGTCAGCCCATTGATTAATAATATGTGGAAATGATAGGGGACATATGGTTATACCCTGATTGCATAGTGATAATGATTGAAGGGACTTTGATACAGCCCTTTAGGTTATCCATCTATGTGCTTACTAAGCTAGAAAAATAAGATGTGGCCTACTAGCTTCTTCATATTATAGATGGATTTTTTAAGGAGAAAAGGAAATTCCTCACCCATACCTTTTATTTAACAATCAATAGAATTATGTTGTAAAATTGGGAGAATGTAAATGTTATTTTTAGACATAGGGACTCCTTCACCCTATAGAAGGATGATTTGAGATAATGGGACCTTAGTGATGTGATTACCAAACATCTAATGTCTAAAACAATAAATTAGACATGTGAACATTATCTTGGGGTCCATGACCCATTATACATGAAATCCTCTAGTTTCCTGAAGGAATTAGCTAGATTAAAGAGGCACAACATTAATCTTGAGACTAGGTTCGCTAGGGTAGATGAAAAACCACTAGGTGAGACATGGAAAATGTGAACCCTTAAATATCACTTATTGCCTAAGCCATCTTCAATGCCCCCTCTAGAGAAACCATTACAACCATCCTAGACACAAATAACATCAGGACTTGGTAAAGATAAGATAGAAGAGAGACTTGGGGAAGCCTCATATTTAGCCCCACTAAAAAGACTAGAGTATATGATAGAATACCTAAATATGATTACATTAGAACTTAATGAGATAGTAAAGGATGCACTTAAGGTGCTATCTAAGGTATATGGGTTAGGAGATGAGGAATAATAGACTAAGGAACACCAAGCCTAGGCTGAGGAAATAGAGCAAGATAAAAGGAAATAGGTTATTTTAGACCTGGTTGCAATAGCACCCCCATAAAAAGGAAAGTATAATTGGCATTAGTCTTAGTTGGTAAGAAGAATCCCAAGTTAACCTTCATCCACACCATGAGTGAGGTCAACTTGTTTAGTGAGGAATAACCCATTCATGAACCCATTATCCTTGAATGGTTTATTTATGGTAAAATGTAGAAGATTCCCACCTTATCCCATTCTTGGGCCTTGATGTCAATAATTAACATTTATGTCCATGAGGAAGTAAAGCCATGGATATTGGCCTTGATGAAGGAAGATGAAGAGACAAGAATAGTTTCCATAGTAGTATCAAGTTGAACACAAATGAACACTCTAGGTGCCTCAGTCAACACATAGGTGGGGACTTCCAAGCCTCTTAAGATCATAGAGTCATGAACCAATGTAAAATTTAATCCAAAAATAGTAGATTAGAGAGGGTGGAAATCAGAAAGGCAATGGTTAGGGGTGAGGAATTCACCTTTCAAAGAGTTGAGCCTTGTGTTTGTCTAACCCCCATTGAAGGTTAGAAGATAGGTGAACACATTATTCATGAAGAAGACATTGAAGGATTAGTAGAGGCTCATTCATCTAAATCAAAGTAGGTATCAGGGGTATGAATCAAAAGATACATACCCCTGAGAATGAAAAGGAGAACCTAGAGACACTAGCTATCTTATCAATCCGTGAGGTAATAATAAAGATGTTTAAGGCCTTCATCTTTGACCTATTTAACTCCTTGAAGTCAATGAAGCTAAGTAAGATGCATTGACCTACTAGAGTGAGATATCTAAAGGATTGATGGCCCAATGGTAGGATTCTAAGGATAAAATAAGAGATATTATCAACATAATGATTAGGGATAAGATTCATATCTTTAAATCCACTAGCCTAGACCACTTAAATGTAATATTAGGGATAGTGGTTGATAATATCCAAAGTTTAATTAATTTGATAAAAAAAACTTAGATGTAATCTTGAAGGATGATGAGGAGCTAATAGCCAGAGTCAAAAAAATCCATAGAACCATGTTGGATAGTCCTGCAATGTCTACCATCCTAGGCATCATTGATGATGAAGAGTATAAGCACATAGTCACTTTGGTGATGGAGGAAGTGAGAATCAAAAGCTAAGGCCAATCAGGGAATTATAATAGCTTAATCATAGGCATGATCTTCACTATTGATGAAAAGATTATAGAAGCCAAGAGCATCAAGGAGGCTATGTCAAGGGATGATAAATACTTTGATGACTTGGCTGATTAGGAAGATGTATATCTCTTAAACCTAGTTGTTTATTTAGATCTTGTTGAAGAGAAACATCAAAGAGCTATGGAGATTTTCCAAGAACAAAAAGGGAACCCTTCAGCCTAGGGGGCCACCAGTTAATTAATATTCCATTTTTTGAAAAATAATTGTAATATTTGAATAAGGAATATTATTTTGTAAAGGCATATACTAGTTTTTTAGCATATTTTACTATAGGTCAGTCCATTTGGGAAAGAGAAATGTATTATAGAACTGTAAAGAAGGAAAATTTTCCTTATCTTTGTACATGTGTAATCTTATGAGTTATCAGTATAGTGCCTTAGTTTTCTATGAAAGGTAGTATTACCATTTGTAAAGAGAGGGAGTTTTGAGCCAAAACTTGTAAATTGTTTGAGTAATTACTATAACCAAAGAATACTTAAAAGTTTATCCAAGTTTATTTGTATTAATTATTACCTAGTTTCTCTCTCAATTGCTTATTCTAAGTCTTAAATTTGAATGGTTTTTCATGAATTCTGAATGTGTATCTTTGATACAGGGTTTCTAATTTATGCTTAAGCTAGATTAGTTTAATGTTCTTAAACTCTATTCCATTTTATTTTCTCTACATTAGGATTTGAAAATTCTATTTGAATGCAACAATAAACCTTTAAATAAATGTTAGTTCATACTTGTACTCTTTCATGTTTTCCTCAGATGCTTGCCTGGTATATGTTATGATTTGATTATTTGCTACTTTACATTATATATTGGTAAAATGCATGTTCAGTTGAAAGTAAAACCTTTTCATGGTATTTAAGATAAAGATTAGTAATCACCTACTTTATTTCTACCCTACCATTCCTTTTACCTCCTTTTTGAATAATTCCCTATAGTTTAGATATCACTATAAATATTCATCTAGATTAGATTTTAGTGTATAAATTGGATCATAAATCACTAATATTATCATACATACTTTAAAATTCACAAGGATCATGGTGGATCCCAACCACCAATCAATATAAATTTATGGAATAGTTTAATTTGCTCTACCTCTTTTTCCCCACAAGTAACTAGATTACCAAAACCTATTACTAATGCCATGAATTCTAAAATTAGAAGTGTTATTTAAAAACTAAGATGATCTATGATACACTTAAATTCATCAATAGGATGAGCTCCACTAGTTCTAAGAGGGCCTCATTTGTTGAATATTTGTTGGCGTTAACATGTTTTGATTTAAGATTGGTGTTATATTTGCAATTTTCCATAATTATTTTATTACAAGCATAAATATCACAGGAATTTTTAGTATTTGAATTATCTTTGTGCTTATTTTAGAAAAATATATAATATCTTTGAGGTTACATCCTTTATTTTGGTAAAGATAGCTTAAGATCTAAGAATCCACAGTATTTGAGGTTACAATAGCTTGTTTCGATCAAATATTGATGTATATTTCATATATATAGGTCTATTATAGCTTATAATGGTAAATTTTAACAATATTTACATAATTAGACACATATTTTAGTTAACTTAGTTAATATTTGATGCCCTTTATTTTTCTTTACATATATCTTTACAAAATTAGCTTAATGTGCAAATCTAAGTCATGTTCTTTATAAAGGTTGGTTTAACACATTGTATTTCAAGTAGGATATAGAGCTATCAAGATGGAATTACCAATAATATGGACAAGATCACATTTAGAAACAAGAGAACCTCTACTTTAGTTAGAACTCCATAGTAGAGATATAAGGGAAAAGGGTAGATGTAGGTGTTAAAAGTCTTTGCCAACTTTACCACTCCAATGTAATCCTAAATTGAACCTTCATCAAGGTATGGATTGGTTGGGAATTTATCCTATCAATGTACAAGGTGCAATATATGACCTCCCTCTCATAATCCTAAAAATTATTTGCCAACTTTTAGTCCTAGTGTTATTGGAACAATAAAAAAACATGTAAATCATTCAAGGATACATTGAGATTGTTAAATATCATTCATGAAGATATATCATGTAGGTTTTTTTCCTATACATTCAATGATGTTACATATGAGTGGTTCCTAAACCTACCTAATGATTGCATCACCACCTAAGATGAATTCAATAACATCTTCATTGTCCAATTTGGAAAAATAATCAATTTATGTGTCTTGTACCAATGATTTATCACCCTAAAAATGGATGTTATGAACCTATAAGAGATTTAAATTCTAGGCTATATAAGATGTATAATAAAACTATTGACACTTATAAACCTAATCAGGCCTTGGCCTTGGAAATCTATAAAGACGCTCTTGATCTTATGATTTTTGTATTCATCAAGAGAGTTGTAATTCTAATGAAAACATTAGCTTTAGCTTATGATAAGGATATGATAATTAATGACTAAATGAAACCTCAAGGTCAGATGGCTTACTCTATTCCCAATGTCAATCCACATATTCCTACCTTGAATGTCTTTCCTAATAATAATCAAAATGTGCCTACTCTCAACCAGCTCCTAAATCTAAACTAATTGCCTCTAATACACGATGGTCCTAACTATAATTTGGGGTTGTTAAATCACACTACTAGTAGTGGGTTTAATGAAACTAACCTAAAGACCTTATTACCAACCATTAGTACCAATAACAACTAAGTTTATAATTTAGAAGCCCCTAAAAGTGAGAATGAATTCATTATGTAAATGGTCCAAAACCCAAGCACTAATTTCTTTCAGTTGCAAAAACAAGTTGGTAATACTGGGGAAAATTTTGGTAGTAACTTCTCTTTCCAAATGTTCAATAAACCCAATAATAGGTTTAATAATGATAGTTTTCACAATAATAATAATAGTGAGCCATCTTCTGAAAAGAAGACTATGGATATTAATCTTATTGATATTTCTTTACGTAATTATTTTAGAATCCATTATACTACTAGACATGGTGAGATTTGTTTCATTGGATTATGTAAAGCTTGTGAGGCATTTAAAAAAGAGATGGACACTTTTGAGCTAATGCCTAACAAATAAAATAGTGTAAGTACTTATAGATCCAAGCCTACTAACTAGACCTTCATGGTGAAAATGTTTTATTTCCCCTTTAAAGAAGATAATGAGCTTGATGATGTTATTGAAGAAGTTTGTGCCTTCTATTATTTATTAAAGAAGACATATTATCTAAAGAAAATAGAACATATGCATCCTTTGACTACTTATACTCCTCCAAAAAACTTTGGTACTCCTTTAAATACCACTTCATACTATAATCTAGAGATTTCGAAGGGAAGTACTCCTAATCCTAGAGTTGATGATTCTAATTATTCTAATATGATTGGTTATAATATTATAGAGGACATGAAGAAAATTAAATCTAATATTACCATATATGAATTGACATAAATCATAGAGTAGAGAGACCTATTACTAGAATCCTTATCCAATAAATCTAGCAAGATACCCGAGACTAATAATGAAAATATAGCTATGTATAAATCTAAAACAGATTCCCCACCCTTCTTAATTATAGTTAGAATGTTTGGTAAGAACTTTCATAACTATTTTTTATATTCTAGTGCCTCTATGAATATCATGCCTATAGGTGTCTATAAACAACTTAGTTTGACTCCCATTAAGTTTGATAGAGTTATCACCCATATATATAAGTCTAAGGTCAGGTTGATTAGAGAATTATTAAATGTCCACATGCAATTAGCTTCTGATCCAAGGGTCTAACAATTTATAGATATCCAAGTGGTAGATATCCTTGATGCATATGGACTAATTTTAAGTAAAGAATGGATGAAGACTTTAAATGGATATAGGTCCATAGATTGTTCACACCTATGGCTTCCTTGGAAGCCAGTTCCTAACCAAATCAGAGTTGAATGAGAGCCAATAATGAAACACATGATCACTAAGTATAATGCTATCAATGAAAGGGTCAACATTATTGATTCTAATTTAGGGTTTTTCACCCTATAAATTTCCAAAGTTTTTAATCCTAAAAAATATAATGTTATGATTAGGCTATGGAAGTTGCATTTTGATGGGGCTAGGTGTAAATATAGATCTGGTGTAGACATTCTTCTAAGTGAACCTATTGGTAAGAAGTATCGCATTTCTTATAGACTCCAGTTTCGTTGCATTAATAACCTTGTAAAATATGAAGCACTCATCTTAGGTTTGTAATTTACCATCAAAAACAAGGTTAATGGACTATTATTTTATGATGACTCAAAACTAGTAGTAAATCAAGTAAGAATCAAGTATCAGTGCAAAATTTCATACCTCAAAAGGTATAATTTTAGATTTTGGGATCTAGTGGAATCTTTTAAAGCCTTCAATATTGTTTCTATCCTAAGGAAAGAAAATAATGTTATTGATGAGCTTGCCTCTATTGCAACTAATCTCATGCCTAACCAAGATTTCCCAAAATTTAGTATTGAGCTCATACCTTACCCTTCTATCTAATACAATGTGAGCCATCTGTAGGTAATTTGAATCTCAAATCATTAATGAGGTTGATGAAAATACATTTAGGGAAGACAAGTTTGATGGAAAATTCATTTAGTTGAATAACAATAAGATCCCAAAAGGGATGATTTCCTTAGAAATACTTTTTGATCAAGATAAGCTGACTGAAGCTTTTAAGGTTCCCAAAGTAAGTGAGAAGGACTATAATGTTGTTGATCTTGGCCCCCAAGATCAAGCTTAGTTGGTTAACATTATAAAATCTTTCACAAACATTAATAATAATAGAGTCAAAGAATTGTTGACAAAATACAAAGATGTCATAGCTTGGTCTTATGATGCCTTAAATATTTTTTATCTAAGATTCATCACCCATACTATACCTCTCAAAGAAAATTGTAAACCATTTAGGTAAAAGTAAAAACATGTGAATCACATCTTGAAACCCATGATATTCAAGTAAGTCAAGAGGTTATTATATGCCATAATTGTATTTCTTAGTATGTACTCTACCTAGGTGGCCAATTTGGTACCAATTAGAAATAAAAATGGTGATATTAGAATATGTATTGACTTTAGAAATATGAATAAAGGCATTTAAAAAGGATAATTATCCTCTTCCCTCTCTTGACCAGGTAATATAAATAATTTTAGGTTTAACCATGATGTCCTTTCTTGATGGTTTTTAAGGATATAATCAGGGGCTAGTTGACAATGAAGATATGATGAAGACAACTTTCAAAACAAAGTGGGTCACCTTTACATACAAGATAATTCCTTTTGGATTGATAAACATAGGATCCACATTTTAAATGGCTATAGACCATGCCTTCCAAGCCCTGATTGGTAGGTGCATCATAATTTACATGAATGATCTAGCTATTTTCTCTAAGAACATGGAAGATCATTTCATGCATCTACAATAAGTATTTGAAAGTTATAGAAGGTATAATATCTCCCTTTATCATAAGAAGAGAATTTTTTGTGTTACTGAAGGTAATTTTTTTTACCATGTTATCACTAAGTATGTAATTTACATAGACTCTAAAAGAGTGGAATCTATATCCAAGATAGAGCCTCCTAATAGTAAAAAAGAACTAAAATCATTTTTTGGTAAAATAAACTTTGTGAGAAAGTTCATTTCTATCTTTGCATAGATTATCAAACCATTAAATGATATGATGAATAAGGATGATAAAGTCTCATGGAATGAGGAATCCAAGAAGGCCTTTGAAGATATCAAAAGTGTAATAAGCCAAGCTCTAGTCTTGATAAGTCCTAGCCTTTTAAAGGATATTTACGTCTATTCATTCTTGTTTGATCACATTATTGATGTTATTTTAACTCAAAAAATATAAGGATTTGACCACATAATTGCCTTCATGAGCATTAATTTGAATAATGTTGAGTTAAAATACCTTTTGATTGATAAAAAAACCTTTTCATTAGTTAAATATATCAATAAATTTAAGCACTACATTCTTAAGAACAAAGTGAATGTCATTCTTTCAGATCCAATTACTAATATATTGCTAAGCCAACAAACTTGGAGAGTGAAGATGTAAGTGGATGTATATTCTCTAAGAATATGACATAGAAATGAAAACTAAAAAATTGGTAAGGTGTCAAGTTCTAGTTCAAATTATTGCCAATACCATCCCTAAGCTAAGTATTATGCAAGTTTATCAATAAAGATTTAAAGCTAATGAGTGGTATGATTCCATTATACACTTGTTAATTAGTGCCACTTATCTTACAAAGCTAACTAATGATAAAATAATTGATTTAAGGATCAATATAACTCACTACCTCATCCAAAATGAAATCTTATATAAAAATAACTTTGAATTTGTATACCTAAGATGTGTTTCCAAATAAGAAGCTTCTAAGATAATGAGCACTTTTCATGAGAAGCTAGGAAGTGGGATTCCATCAAGAATAACAGTAGCCCATAATATCCCTAGGTCTAGCTACTATTGGCCTCCTATCTTTAGAGATGCTCATAAGCATGTAAGAGAATGTTATTCCTGCTAGTTATTTAGCATAAATGAACCAAAGGCAATAATCCCTTTACAACCAGTCATGATTAACAAACCCTTTGCCTAATGGGGATTATAATTTTTAGGGGTAATCAAATAAAAATCATCAAAAGGTCACAAGTATGTTTTTATAGCTATCAACTATTGCACAAGGTGGATGAGGCTGTAGCCACCAACTAATGTAGAATAGAAGTGATCAAATTTTTAGAAGAAAACACATGCACCAGATTTGGGACTTTAGTCTCTTTGGTATGTGATAATGGGTCAATATTAACCATATAAATGATATAATGTTCATATGATAATAACATCATTCTCAATTTTTCATCTAACCATTATCCCTAAGGTAATAGAGTATCTGAAGTAAAGACTTATAACTTGATGAAAGCCATCAAGAATTTTTATATAGACAAACCTAAAACATGGCATAATATTCTCAAGTATATCCTTTAGGTAGATAGAAAATGAGTCAATTAGGATCTTAATGCATCTCCTTTCTTACTGGTATATGGCCAAGGGCCTATATTCCCCATCACACTCAAGCTACTAACCTACAAGTTTATGCAAGATTATATGGAGGAAGATCAAGAGTTTGTAAAGTCAAGGCTATTAGACATCATATAGATGGAGGATGCATGATAAAAATATTTTGATAATTTTAGAAGACACCAAACTATAGTAAAAATGTGATTTGAAACAACATTAAAGATCAAGATGTTCAGATAAGGAGACTTGATTCTTTTTTAGGATAAAGAATTTGAGCCCAAGGGTAAACATGGAAATTTTGTGTCTCTATGGATTGGCCCATATCAAATTATACAGCCTTAGACTCAAATATCTACAAGGATTACATTTCATACTACCCACCAATGGAGTATCTCAAACATTACTTCTTTCTCACTCCTATTAGGGTATTTATGGGGTAAACCTATAAGATAACTAGAGTTAGTATAGGTAGGCTAGTTAGTTTCCTTCAATTCTTTCTTTCCTATACCTTTTTTGTACATAAGCATGTATATATTTGTTTTCTTCTCTTTTGATTCTTGCTTTGATGCTAGCTATTATGTGTTTATTTCTTGTTTCTTTTTTCCTTGATTCTAATAAGTCCTTTTGGATAGCCCTCAACTCAAAGTTTCTTACTTTACTTGAAAATATAAGAATTTAAATATGCTAGTATGAACCCCATACATATGTTCACCATGGATTTAAGATAGGAAATTGATATTAGGATTTGAAGAAACTAGTAAAGAACTATGAACAAGTTAACCATTCTATAAAGACCTTAAACATTGTCTTGTCCTAAATCTAGTTTTAAAAAGGATTACACATGTTGAATGAAAGTTCTATCCATTAAGTTATAGTCATGGTTACACTTAACAAACATCCTTTCCTAGGACAAAGGTTACAATATAATTTATTATTTGAGGATGAAACAGTTGACCAAATCCTTAAACCTAGCTACCCTAGTTCCCAAACTTTATTAAAAGTGTAAAAGACCAAAAATTACAAAAAACAAGAACTTATTGCAAAATCAAAAGATTTTCAAGAAAAGATTATTATGGTAATCTCCATTGGGGCTATGGATTCCTATGTGGTAGTGGATCAAGTCAATGAGTAGATATAAAGGCCTCTCTATCAGGGTTATGGATGCCTAATTGGTATCAGAGCAATGCCCAAACCTTATTTGAAATAAAAGATTAGTTTTTAAAGAATATCTAAACATGATCCAAGTTAGTTTTAATGATTAAGGGTATGAAATTTGGAAGTTTTACCCTAAATACCATGGTAAATAATAAGTGGAATTAAATAAAAAACATAACAAGGACATGTCTTGATGTTTGATCCTAATTCTACACATGCAAAGTTTGTTTCAACCATGAAATGATCTTGATAATGGCATTGGTCAAATGGACTGAATGACCTAGTTATCTGTCTAAACTAAAGTCTCTGAGTTCTAACATATTATTATGATTCCCATAGAAGTTACCATAATTTAAGGTCAACATACCCCATTTATAAAAAATAGGGACCCTTGTGATTATTTTGAATCTTAGCACTAAAATATTGATATACTACTCTTTATTATGATTTGAAGATCATCCATGCCTAGTGAAAATCACCCATTTTTGCATGGTTTTATTTGAAACTTGACTAATGTTGCTAATAGTTGATCTTCATGTCTTAAGTTTTAGGATTTATTAAGTTTCTTATGGATCATGCTTGAAATTTATAGATTAACCATGTTCAAAAATTTTCTAGTCTTGAATTTATGGTAGCTCATAGTTATATTCATGTGATTAAACCCTCGCTTGGACCTTTAATTCAAATTTTGTTGGGAACATTTTTAAATTAACCTTAGACTTAAGCCTAATTTTTATGCTAAGGCTTGGTTGTGTTTTTCAACACAACCAAGACCTTAGCTTAAAAGTCACGCATTAGTCCCCTTTTATTTCCCCCTTTTCATTTCATATGTTCTTAACATGGTCTAATGTTTATGTTTATAGGGTCCTTTACCTTAATAATGGTTCCATTTATCATAATCTTAGTCTAAAGTTTTAACCCTAAGGCCCCATTAATATTTATCAATATGAATGCAACCTTAGTCTTAAAACTTTAACATAAGTTCTTGTTAACCCATATCTTAATTTAAGCCCTTGAATTCTTTAAATATCCAACCCTCCACATTCCATCATGATAAGTTATCTAATGGAGTGAATAAATCCTGATGAACTTAAATCTTTTATCCATTAGAATAATCAAGTGTAATCACTTGGATCAAGATTGATGATCTATCTTTAAGAGGGATCAAGGATCCAATGGCATCAAGTCATCATTAAAAGTTAAAAATCCCCTTCTATTAGGTATATAAATTAGCCTAAGTTTTACCCTAAGATCTCATTGTATTTATTAATACAACAAAAGCTTATGAAAAATCTTATGCTAAGCATAAGCAGCCATATTGATTGGATGATTTTTGGCTACTCGCATAGATTTAATCCAATGGAGTAAACGTGGAACTAAAAAGTCAAAATCTCAAGAAGCCCCAAAAATCCACCACGTAGCATTCCCACATTATAAGCTTGGTAATAAAAGGTCCCACACATTAAATTAAACTATTGGCATGCATATGCTCAGATTAAGAGCAATGGTCTTCACTTCATCATGGAGATTGATCCAATAGAGTGTATCAAATCCAAGGTCTATAAACTAGAAGGTTTTTATGATATTAAATTTGATGTTCTCATGACCACTATTTGACATCCATGAGACTATTATTGATGTTCATGAGATCATAAACTTTAATGCCATAAAACCTAATGATCCAAAAACATAAATTCGATGTTCTTATGACCATTATTTAACATCCACTAGGCCATTGTTGATGTCTGTGAGACCATCAAATTTAAGATAATTGATTATTTTACTTAAGCATAAGGACATGTTTAAAAATACTGATGAAATCTTATGGCTTGCATTGCAGATCAATGGGACCCTTTGGAATATGTTCAAACACTTAGGATATTTGAAATTAAAATAATAATAAAATCTTGTGGTCTATATATATGAAGACATTGACTTGGTCTTAGTATCTTCCATAATGTTATAATTGAGTTTGTCTGAATGAAATAAACCCTTGTCTAGTGACTTATATTAAGACTTATGTTAAAAGGTCCTTGTGGCATAAAGCTTATAGATTTTAATCTAAGGTTTGCTCATGTTTATTAATATAATAAAACCCTAGGTTAACACTTATCATTTGGTCCTTATATCATTTGGAACTTTTGGGCATGTTATAAGAACTTAACATAAGTATTTTAGCCTAAAGTATATGTTGTATTTATTACCACAACATAAACCTTTGCCTAAAATATTTATCCTAGGTCCCTTCTCTATAGATTCTATAACATAGGCTAAAATATTTTAGCCTAAAGTTTATAATGTGTTTATTAAACACAAAATAAACCTTAGCCTAATGTATTTAAGCCTAAGTCACTTCTTATGTTGCAGCATTGATTAAAGTGTTTTCCTTTTACAAGATCAATGGCTTATGCTTTATTGTAGAGATTGATCGCATGGAGTGAAAGACCTAATGAATCTAAGGAATATGATCCATTAGACCAATCAAATTCATCCATTTATATTATGATCAATGGCCCATAATTTCTTATGAGAGGATGATTAGATAGAGCATAACTATTGGAGACTCTTTTGAACAAGCCCCAAAGGCCCATAAGATCGACACATGGAAAGCACACATTCATTGCATAGAATGTAGAGCCAAGAAGGCTCATAAAAGATCCAAATGTTGTAAACATAGAGCCTAACATAAAGCATCCAATGACTCTCAAGCCCCAGAATCATGATCAATGATCCATGTTGATCCATAAATAAAGATCCAACAACATAAAATAAAAGTTATATTCTCAATAGACAACAACTAGTTCCTCATTATTTATGAAAAATGTTGTGAAAGTTGTTAAATGGATGACACATGGGTGACATGAAAGCATAAAATGAAAAAATTAAAGACTTTATGTGCTTGATGAGGCAAAGGTATAAATACCTGGCACTCAATCAAATATGGGACATAAATGAGCCTAAGTCTAAATTACCATTGCCATTAAAGCTTCAGTCCAACCCTAAGCATCAATAAAAGTCCTAATATGAGCTCAAATAAATCATAATAAAATTGAGAGAGTTTAATTACAATATGAGTAAGAGCAAATTTACCTAGAGGCTACTTCAAATTCATTTGGTAAGTAGTTACAACTTCCACAATCATGGTAGCTCACTGACAACAACAAAGGGATGAAACTATGTTATACTTGACCTCAAATAATGAGGGGGTAGTTTTTAAGGACATGGACCTTTATAAAATAACATTAAACAATGGGAATAGGAATTGGTCTAAACTCTTTTAGACCATTGAAGAGATGTAAGCTCTTACTAGAGAGGAATGAAACAATGCAACCACTCTATGAAGATATAATGACCTAGTCTTAATCCATATGGCTAGGTTACACTACATTGACACCAAGCTTGAGGTATTACACTAAATTAATTTCCTTGACCCTATTTTATAAGATTTTAAAATTTAAAATGATTGGATTGTGCATGAGCATAGTTCTAATAAAATATCATACATTTCCCCCTTGCTTTGGAGAGCTATTATAAACTATGTAAGCCCCAAATAAATGTACCAACCATTAACAAGTAGACCAAGGAACTTAAATTGAACACAATCCTAGCTCCATGGATACTTACTAGGAACCATGTAATCCAAGAACCTATAGGTAGAATATTAATTATCCAATTTAGGGAGGGAATTAGGATAATAATGACCTTGGTAAATAGGTTATGTGGGTCCCCCTCCGCCATGCATATTGATAAAATCTGGGTGTCCTATGTTTACTTCATGGTTGAGAAAGGACTCACTCCCCCATTGGTTGAGATGATCAATATCCATTTGAAGTCACAATTCATAGCCATTAAGAAGAAAATTAGAAAATATTTTTACATTATGTCTTATCTCTTTGATGCCTTTTTAGCCTCCATATAGATCTCAAACATTAATAATTGGTCACCTAATGGAAGAATGACTATCTCCCATCATTAGTATAAACTCCACATATTCAAATATAGATGTAACATGCAACTCATATATGATTATTTTTATCCAGCCCTAGTGGAAGCCATCACAGGAATCCCTATGACTAGGGTCATCCCCTCGATTAGTAAATATGTGGAATTGATAGGGGACATATGGTTCTACCCTAATTACATAGTGATAAGGATTTAAGGGGCTTTGACATAGACCTTGAGTTTACCCATCCGTGTACCTACCAAGCTAGAAAAATAAGAAGTGGTCTACCAACTTATTCATAGTGTAGATTGATTTTGTAAGGATAAAAAGAAAGGCCTCTCACATCCCTTTCCTTTGATAATCAATAGAACTATGTTGCCAAGTTGGGAGAATGTAAATGTTATTGATAGACACAATGACTCCTTCACTTTTTAGAAAAATGATTTGAGATAATGGGCCCCTAATGGGGTGATCAAAAAACATATAAAGTTTAAAACCATAAAAAAATACATATGAACATTAGCCTAGGGTCCATGACCCATTCTACATCAAGGTCTGTAGTTTCCCAAAAGTATTGGACAGATTGAAGAGGCACAACATTAATATTGTGCCTAGGTTGGCTAGGGGAGAAGGAAAACCATTAAATGAGATATGAAAAATGGGGCCCCTAAAATATAACTTATTTCCTAGGCCATCCTCAAGGCCCCCTCTAAAGTAATCACTACAACCACCCTAGGCACAAATAACATAAGGACCTAGTAAAGAGAAGTTAGAAGAGAGACCTGGGGAAGCCTCAAATTTAGCCCCACCTAAAATACTAGTCTTCAATAGAATACCTAGATATGATTGCATTAGAACCTAATGAGACAATAGAGGATGCACTTAAGGTGTTAGCTAAGGTGTATGTGTTAGGATATGAAGAAGAAAAAACTAAGGAATCACAAGCCCAAGCTTAGTAAATAGAGAAAGAAAAAAGGAAAGTGGTTGATTTGGACCTAGTTCTAATAGCATGCCCAGGGAAAAGGAAAGAATAATTGGCATTAGTCCTAGTTGGGAAGAAGAAGCCCAAGTTGACTTTCACCCACCCCATAAAGGAGGTCAACTTGTTTAGTGAGGAATACCCCATTCATGGACCATTTATCCCTAAATGGTTTGTTTATGGGAAAATGAAGAAGATTCCCACCTTATCCCATTCTTGGGCATTAACCCAAAAATTTAACATTGATGTCCATGAGGAAGTCAAGCCATGGATATTGGATTTGTTGAAGGAGAAGGAAGAGAGAAGAATAGTTGCCATAGTAGGATCGAGTGACATACAAATGGACACTCTAAATGCCTCAATCGACGCATAGGTGGAGACTCTCAAACCTCCTAAGATCATATAGTCATTAACTAGTGTATAATTTAATCTATAAATAGTAGGATTAGAGAGGGTTATAACCAAGAAGGCCATGGTTAGAGGTGAAGAATTCACATTTCAAATATTTAAGCCCTTTTTGGTATAACCCCCATTAGAAGTCAAAATCCAAGTGATCACCCTATCCATAAAGAAGACGTTGATAGATTAGTTGAGGCTCATTCAACTCAAATCAAAGCAAGATTCATGGGTATGAAGCAAAAGATACATAACTTTTAGAAAAAAAGGAAAACCTAGTGACATTAGATATCTTATCATTCCTTGAGGCAATAATAAATATGTTTAAGACATCCTTCTTTGAAATGTTTGACTCCTTGAAGTTAATGAAATTAAGGCAAGATGTATTGACTTAGTAGAATGAGATATCCAAATGATTGATGGCCTAGTGGTAAGAATTTTAGGACAAAATAGGAGATCTTATCAATATACTAATTTGGAGAAGGATTCCTAGTTTTAAAACCATTAGCCTAGCCCATTTGAATACAATATTAGGGATAACAGTTGATAAAATCTAGATTTTAAGTACTTTGATAAAAAAAACTTAGATAGACTCCTAAAGGATGATGAGGATTTGATAGCTAGAGTCAAATAACTCCTTTGCACCATATTGGCCAATACTATAAAGTCTACCACCCTAGGCATCATTGATGAGGAAGAGTATAAACATAGAGTCATTTTAGTGATGTAGAAAGTGAGAAGCAAAATCCAAGGCTAATTAGGGTGTGATAACAACTGAATCATGGGCATGATCTTCATATACGAGGAAAATATTTTAGATGCCAAGATCATAAAGGAGGATATGGAAAGGTATGATAGAGACTTTAATGACTTGGTTAATCAAAAGGATGTCTATCTCTTAAAACTAGTTATTGATTTGGAGCTTGTTAAAGAGAAACATGAAAGAGCTATGGATATTATCCAAGAACAAGGGAGTCTTTTAGGCTAGGGGTCCACTAGTTAATTAATATTCCATTTTAAAAAAAGAATTATAATAGTTTAACAAGGAATATTCTTTTGTAAAGGCATATGCTAGTTTGTTAGCAAATTTAGCTATAAATCAATGCATTTAGGAGAGAGAAATGTATTCTAAAACTATAAAAGACAACTATCCTTATATTTATACATGTGTAATCTTATGACTGATCTATATATTGCTTTAGTCTTCTATAAAAGGTAGTATTACCATTTTCTAAATAGAGGGAGTTTTAAGCCAAAACTTGTATACTATTTGGGAAATTAATATAAGAAAGGAATACTTTATGTTTTTCTATGTCTATTTATATCAATTGTTACCCCGTTTCTCTTTCAATTGCTTGTTCTATGTCTTGAATTTGAATGGTTTTTCATGAATTCTAAATGTGCATCTCTGATAAAGGGTTGTTATTTTATGTTGAAGCTAGATTAGTTGAATGTTCTTAAACTTTGTTTCATTTTATTTCATCCACATTAGGATGTGAGAATGCTATTTGAATGAAATAATAAACCTTTAAAGCAAAGTTAGTTCATACTTGTATTCTTTCATGTTTTCCTTAGATACTTGCCTGGTATATGGTATGATTTGAGTATTTTCTACTTTTCATTATATATTGGTTAAATGCATGTTTATTTTATAGTAAAACCTTGTCATGGTGTTTAAGGCAAAGATTAGTAATCACCTAATTTATTTCCACCCTACCCTTCCTTTTGCCTCTTTATTAACTAAATCACTCTAATTTAGATCTCATTATAAATATTCATCTAGATTAGCTTTTGGTGTATAACTTTGATCATAACTCACTAAGATTAGCATAGATAATTCAAAATTCACAATGACCATAGTGGCTCCCAACCACCATTCTATATAAATTTGTGGAGTAGTTTAATTTTCTCTGCCTCAATTTCACCATAGGTAGCTAGATTACCAAAACATACTATTCATACCATGAATTCTATGAATTATAAAATGAGAAGTGTTATTTAAAAACTAAGAGCACCTATGATAAACTTAGAGGAATCAAGACCTAGTAATGGTTTCAAGGGAAACCAATAGACTAAGAAAAAAGGAGCAATTAGAGGTTACTTCGTTTATGGAGGTGACCATTTTGATCAAGAATGTCCTCAGGGAAAATCAAAGAACAAGGGTTCACATTATCACAAGATACATTTAAGTAATGAATTCATGTAACTATTGATAATGGATAGGTTGAATATCAAGCTTCAACCATAGAATTGTCAAGCATTTTGTTCAATTATCTAGTTTCTATTTTAATTTATAGGAAGCTATTGAATATTTCATTGCTCCTAAAGTGCTTAGAAAATTGTCTAGAAAGGATGGAGTAATACAAAATTCATGGTTAGTATAATATGGGAATGAGTCAAAGGTCAAGGTTGACAAGTGTCTAGTTAAAGTAGAGATTAGATTACGTGAGTTCACTACAATAATAGATATCTATGTAGCACTATTGGGATAATATGATGGGATCCTAGGATTCAATTTGTCTTGTGAAGCATAAATCCAAGGTTGATTATTTTATGAAGGTTGAATGTCAAGATGATTTTGGAAATTAGGCATAACTTCAGGGTGACATAAGGGAGTTGAAATTAAGATAGATGTCTATAATTAAACTTAAGAAAGCTCAAAGGAAGGGATACCAATAATTTATCATTAAGATAAATGATATGGAAGAATATAAGGAACCTTATATCAAATATTATCCTTTTCTAAAAAAAATTCCATGACAATTTTTTTGAAGAATTAAAAATATTCCCATCTAATCACAAGTTTGATTTCTTGATTGATATTTATTTAACTATTTTAGGAATAATGGAGTTTTATTCATATTTTAGTTAAGTGTATGGATTAATAAATTAGTAAATAATATTGTAATAATTACAATCCTAATTTGTATATTTTATTTATCTTTTGTACCTTTCTAATAATAATAATAATAAATTAGGAGAAATATAACTTATCTTAAAATAGATTGATATGGTTATTGTAGGGTCTAAAACTAGTTATGGAGGACTGGGATAGTGTCATAAATCAAAATCAAGATTTTGTTTTGTGGAAGGATAGGACCACAAAAAATAGGATACCCTAGGGTTTGACATTACTATCCTCTTCTACTATTGTTATCCAAACTACTCAAAGAGACCTAATTTTTTTGGGTTCTTTGTGTTATTCTTGTATGAGCCTCTTTGTGAAATTTCAAGTGCTAAATGTGGATAGAGATCACTGTATATTTATTTTAATCTTAAAAACCTAACCCTCCATCATGCTTGATAAACAAGATTTAAATCACTTTAAAATGGGGGTTAGAATGTCTAACATGCACTGAATGTGTGATCTAAACCCCTTGTGTGGGCATGCTACCTACATACCAATAATCTAAAGAGGGATCAAGCCATATGCAATTCTCCCACTTGATGTAATCTATGAAATAGTGTAATGTGGATGTAAAAATTCCAAATTAAGAGTGATTGAGGTGGTTATGGATTGGTGTGAGAGTTTGAATATGTTTGAAACTATGTTAGGTGACTATATGCACATAATAGGAAAGTTTTCCTTTGTAGTTTGCATATATTGTTGCTTTATTTTTAAGATTTGTCACCTCCCTTCTCTAAATGAACTTTGCAAGGGATTTTATAAGGAACTATTAGTCATGGGATAAATGTATCTATGTTAGGCTCACATGATAAAGGATAGGAATCAAATGAAATTGACCATTTGGGCTCAAAGTATGATTGGATACGAGCATAAAAATTGGTACACTCTATGGTCTGACACTATAGTCTAGGTATGGCACTCTTGTCTTAAGGCTTAGGACCTAGGAGGCTAGAACTAGCCTAGAAAATAGAGTCTAAATGAGCTAGAATGACCATTTGGAAGGCTACCAATGACTATCAATTCCAAAAAAGGTGTCTAAAAGGGTCACTAGAGAATGAAAGGACATATAATAAGGATGTCACAAGCCACACTCAAGCTACCAATTTATACATTTTATATGATGACATTTGCCCCCCCCTATTCTAGTGATGTAACAAAGTGAAATACTAAGATAAAGGAAAAGTAGAAAGTGTACTTGAAATTAACTATAAGGGTGAAACCCATGAATTTGTGTGATGTTAAGTATGCATAGAGAGAGCACATCATGAAGTGAAAATATGTAAGAGAAAAAAAAGAGTATATTATTTCTTACTAGACACACTATGTCTAAGACAAGAATATATAAAAGATAGGTAAGAAAGAGAGGAAGAGAAAGGAATGAATACATATCACTACATACATAGACTAATACAAAAACTTGTTGTGATGTTGAGTGATGTTGGGTATGTGATAAACCAAGAGTAATATCACAAACAAAATTGATGTTGGGAAGAGTGATGTTAGAGATTGCTAGATCAATGAGAGTATGCCTAAATAGATGTAATACTATTATAACATGTTATTATACTAATTTTAAACAAAAAAATTAGTTATTAGTTGTTTATTTTTTAAGGAGGGATGTAGCATCATGTCCATCATGGCATTCAAGAAACCAAGATAATACATTATGTGGATCATGGCATTAAAAATAGTGAGAAGCAAACATTCAAAAATCACACAAGGTAGGAAGAAAGAAGCATACAAGATTGGACAAAGGCCAATCAAACAAGGGACATGGTCACATGTCAGTAAAACTAGAAGGAAAGCATACAAGGCATGTTCAAATTCTCAAATATACATACATTTGAAAATAAGTAAGGTTGACATGAGGGCTATACGCATATAAAAGAGTAAAAATAAAGGATATTGGCAAATGTCCTAAGGCACACACAAGAATAGAAGAAAAGGACATTGGAAAATATCCTAAGGTACACACAAGTGATAAAATAGGAATTGAGAAATGCAATCACATCTAGCTACTCAAATCAAGAATAGAAGGCATGTAAATTCAGGAAATAAAATTTCATCTAGCTAATCAAGAAAATAAGTGAAAGTATGAAAAACATGTAGTAAAAGACTAAGTATATGCTAAGAAATACACAAATGTTATATACTAGTGAGTGTCAATAGAGTAATTTGTGTAAACTAGTAAGTAATGTACATCAACATGTTAACTAGATTGTGCAGTGTTAAAATGACATAATCTAGATGGTTTAGTCATGTAAAACATGCCCCTAGTGGGTAGATATATTGATGTATGTTTTGGATGTAGAAGTAGGATTCCCCCTCAATGGGTAGAGTGAAGAAATTAAGGATCTAGGTGTCACTACACACACTCAAAGAAGACCAAGTGAAGCATGGTGATATAGATAAATTTGCAAAAAATAGCATAAAATAAAAAAATTTAAGTCTAGCACGGTAGAAGAAATCTAAAGCATGGATAATGTATAGAATTGGAATGTTTTTAGTGTTTTTGATTTATTTGAATGTTTTTGGTATTTTGAAATATTTGAATTTTTTTGGATTTTGGATATATTTGAATGTTTTTTGTATTTCAAAATATTTGAATGTTTTTGGATTTTTGATATATTTGAATGTTTTTAGTATTTTTGAAAGAAGCTATTATAATAAATCATAAGGATACTATGTACAAGTAATTTAAAATAAATTATATACAAGTAATTTTAAAAAATTATGTACAAGTAAGCTAAAAGGAAACTATGTACAAGCATATAAATAAAGCAATATGTACACAAATGACATAAAAGACTAGGTTGGAGGAGGCAAAGGGTTTAAAGATAGAGCCCACTAGGGATGGAGATCGAGGAAGGAAATTAGGCCATCATCAAATGCATCAAGATCATCATCATAAGTATCATCACATGGCATAAATTAAGTATGTATCATGGCTATCTCCTCAGGTGTCAATAAAATCTAATTTTTTTGTGTAGTTGGAGATCTATCACTCATAATGATGTCATCCTATTGGAGGTGAACTAAATGTTTATCTGGTGGTGAAGACGTTATGTCTCCTATGGGAAATTTATCTCTGGTAATAGACAATTTTGGTAGAAGTGGTAGAGATAGTGCTGGTAGTGATAAAATCTAAATAATACCCTGAACTTGTAGTTTATCCAATCTTTATTGTAAATATATACATTATTTTGTATCATGGCCTATGATTCTATGAAAGAGATAAAATGGAAAAACATCTTGCCATGATAAATTGATAATAGATATGTGTCATGTTGTAGGTAGTGTGATTAATCCATGATCATGTAACCTCTACAACATAATTAGTGGTTGTTGATGTGTGTTATCTACCCAAATGTAAATGACTGGCTCTATATCCATAAAGGTAACCATGTGAGCTATATGTGCTGGGTAATCCATCTATAATTATGAATGTGTAATATATTTTGAGACTATAGTATGAGATGTTAAGAGTGATGTTGGATACATGATGAGGGCTCTAGAGTCATATCAGTACTCTTTTGGGCCAACTAGTGTAAAATTCAATCCACATAAATAGTCATTTCTAAGTATAGGTGTTGTATCATCATTTTAAGTAGCTTGGGAATATATATCAACATCATGCACATATGATCACTTATAATTTACCACAAGGGGTAACTATGATATGGGAGTCTCATCAACTATAGTAGTAGAAGATGGTAGTGCTATGAGAGTATTTATAACTAATGAAGTAACTATGACTATTATAGGATATGTATCTATAAAATCAATTGGTACTATTGGAAATGTCAATCATTGTGTAATTATAATAGGTGTAAGAATTTTGATTGATGGAATAGCTAGAACAACTGAAGTTTCTATGACTAGATGAGTATCTATAGTTGAGCAAACAATAGTGAGTGGAGGAGTGTAAGATGTGCTAGTCTCTCCTACCTCATATGTATGTATTTGGTCAAGATAAATGCAAAATAGTCAATGATGACTCTATAATTCTATAATATTTGAATGGTTGGTTATTTATTGGGCATGTGTATATGTATCCTTCATGGATAAACTTAATCCATCGATGAAGGACTGGAAGGAACTACCCCCATATCATGTATCCAAGGTCATTCGAGTAAAAGGTTATAATGAAGAGGACTTGGCATGACCTAAAACTTTGTAGAGAGGGTTTAGGGCCCTACCATGATATCTAAAGCAATGGTGCCTAATGTCTTTTGTGGTATATCATCAAACCTTATGATGTTCTTATATGAATTTTACATTGATTTCATATATACACCCATGGTTTATAAGAATGTAATATTACATGTATTAAGTTTGGAACCACTATCAACTAGAACTCTCTTAGTTTCACTAGTTTTGACTTATGCTTGTATGAATAGTGATAAATTTTGATCAATAACTATCTAAGAAGGCATGTCCTCATGATCAAGAGAAATAACATCTTCTATAGTTTTTAATGTGTTGATCATTGATACAAAATAAGAAGGCTCTAAATCAATAGGTATATAAGTCTAAGTGAGTGCTTGATAAATAATGTCCTTGAAAATATTGGATTTTTAAAGTAGTTATAACCTAGAAATCTTAGTTGGTGTGTTTCTCAGTTGATCAAAAATATCATATGATTTGTGTGGATCTCCTTATGTATTTGGGTTGGGCCTTGTATGGGAAGGAATAGGAAGGAAGTGGGGCTCTTGACTAGGCAAATTATTCATGGTGTCCCATCAATTAATAGATATAATTACATTATCTACTATTTGTATACCACTAGTATTAGATATGGTAGGATATCAGAGATAATTAATAGGTTAAGGTGGTGGAGGGATAAATGGTGTCAATTGGGCTCTCTGGTGATGGGTAGTGACTTGAGGAGGGGTGAAATGGACCATACAACATGACTCAACACATAATATAGGCTCTAAGTGAGGTGAGGCAAAATGTGTCTTAACATGCTTAGTAATGAATTTCTTACTATCATCTCGTATTATAAAAACTATGGATGAAAGGAAAAGAATGAATATTTGCATTAACATGTAGTAAACTTCATCATTCATGTACATGATAGGACCATGTATGGACTCCTTATTATTTGTAAGAAATGTTATGAATTGAGTGAAATATACTTTTTATTTTTATGTGAAATCTAATGTGGATGTAAGGTGATACCTCAAAAGAAAAGGGATCTATTAAATTCAATTAGGGTTTTGAAAGAAATTAGTTTTAAAATTACTAAGGTAAATTTTGAAAATTAAATGTGAATTTATGGTTTATATGTAAGGTGATATCTCAAGAATCCAAGGGACCTAGTAAATCCAACCAGGATTTGAAATAAATAATTTTAAAAATTACTAGGGAAAATTTTAAGAATTAAAATGTGAAATTATTATTTAAATATGGATGAAAAAATTAGAAAAATAATGGAAAAAACACTGCGACCTATTATACGTAACTAGGGTTTGAAATAAATTATTTTCAAAATTAGTACAGTGAATTTTAAAAATTAAATGGAAATTATAATTTATATAAGAAAAAAAATTAGAAAAAATTGAGAAAACTTAGCAAGGAATTTTCCCTAGGGTTTCTAAGGTTTTTGTGTGTAAATAAAGTAAGTTGGGTTCACTAAATGATTTAACTATTTTAGGAAAAATGGAGTTTTAGTCCTATTTTAGTTAAGGTTCTTGATTAATAACTCAATAAATAATATTTCAATAATTATAGTCCTAATTTTTATATATTATTTATCTTGTGTGCCTTTATAAAAATAGCAATAAATTATGATAAATATAACTTAGCTTAAAATAAGTTGAAATAGTTATTTCTAGGTCTGAAACTAGTTGTGCATAATTGGGACAATGTCATAAATTAGAATTAGGATTTCATTTTGTGAAAGGATAGGACCATTGAAAATAAAATACCTTAAGGTCTAGTATTGTTATCCTCTTCTATCATTATTGTCCAAACTACTCATAGAGACCTAATTTTTTGGGGTTATTTCTGTTGTTCCTATGTGAGTCTGTTTGTGAAATTTCAATTGTTGAGTGTTGATGAAGCTCGATGTAGAGATTTTAATATTCAAACCATAAACCTTTATCATACTTTATAAATGGGATTTTGATCACTTAAAATGGGTGGGTTAGTGTGTGTAAGAGGCACTAAACATGTGATCTACACCCCTTGTATTGGCACACTACCTACATACCAATACTCCAAAGAGGGATCAAGCCATATATAGTTCTCTCACTTGATGTGATTTATGAAATAGTGTAATGTAGATGTAAAAATGTGAAATTGAGAGTGCTTGAGGTGGCTAGGGACTAGTGTGAGAGTTTGAATATATTTGTAGCTATGTTGGGTAACTATATGCATGGAATAGGAAAGTTTGCCTTTGTACTTTTCTTGTATTTTTACTTGCTTTGTAAGATTTGTCACCTCCATCCTCCAAATGAACCATGGAGGAGCTCTTATAGGGAACTATTGGTCATGGATAAAATATATTCACACTAGGCCAAGATGATGAAGGATAAGAATTAGATGAAATTGATTGATTGGGCTCAAAGTGTGATTGGATAGGAGCATTAAAAATAGGACATGCTAGGATCCGAAGCTATAGTAAAAGTATGGTACTCCTATCCTATAGACTCCAGACTTTGGCGTATAGTATTGTCTCAGGAAATAGAGTTTGATTAAGCTAGAATCACTATCTAGAAGGCTACAGATGATTGGTAATGAGTAAAAAGGTGTCTTCAAATGTCACCAAAGCATGCAAGAACCTATGGATAGGTGTCTAAGTGTGCATATTTACAAAATAAAGTGTAGTATTTATGACATATTATCTTTTCAGATGGTATTTAAATATATGCAACAAATATAAGAGTTATTATGGAGTGGTTGACACCAAAGAATGTGTATGAGGTAATAATATTCATGGGATTAACAGGCTATTATAGGAAATTCTTTTTGAAATTTTCTAAGATAACTAATCTAATCACCTCTCTTTGGCATAAGAATTAGAGTTTCATCTAATTGGAATAGTGTGAGGTAGCCTTTTAGGAACTAAAAAGGAAGCGTACTTCATCACCAGTGCTAAGAGTTCCCAATCCTAATGGTTAATTCTCAGTGATCATAGATGCATCTAGGGATGGACTTAGAGGAGTTTTTACGCAAGATGGTTTAGTGGTAACATATGAATCTAGGAAATTAAAGCCGTATGAGGTGAACTATTCCCCTCATGACCTATAACTTATGGAAATATTGCATGTTTTGTAAGTTTGAGGCATTTTATGTTGGGAAAACCATTTGAGCAAAATATTTATAACATGGGACTCAAGTACATTTTCAACTAGTTGATTTTAAATGCTTATAAAAGGTGATGGTTAGCGATATTGTCTAGATATTATTTAGATATTAACTATATAAAAGTTAAGGAGAATATAATAGCTAATGACATAAGTTGTATAAGGTACATAGAAGCCATGGCTATTGTTAGGAGTAATTTCAAAGATCATGTGATCAAATTCTTGCCAAGAGATGAATTATAAGATCAATTTAGGAAAGCATTGTTTGAGAATGATCATAATCCTAAGTATAAGGGATTAATAATATATAGTGATGGTATTTTATGGTATAATGGTAGGATATATTTACCAATTAGAGAGAGTATGAGGATCATAGTGCTAAAGGAATTTTACAATGCCCCATATTCAAGACATATAGGAGTAACCAAATTCATGGATAAGCTTAGAGCATCCTATTTCTAGAAGGGAATCAAGAAAAATGCAGAAAAATTTGTGTCTCATTGTTTGGAATGCCAATATGTGAAATCTAAACATGTGTATCTAGTAGGATTTTTTTATCCACATGACATAAAGGAATCGAGTGGTAGGTGATTAATATGGACTTTTTTATCTATTAAATTATGTACCAATTATGCTTTGTATGAGTTGTAGTACATAATAATCTAATGGCACAATGGGATCACCTCCAAGATGTGGGACCTTGGAGAATTGAGGTGAACCTCCAAAATAGGCTAGATTTATTTCACTAAGCTTAGTGTAATTGATACATGACCAGTTCAATTCTAACTACAACTTCTTTGTGATTTTGCTCTTAAATAGGGTCTTATTTGCAAGGAAAATAATTTTAAAGGATTTTTAAAATTGAAAATGGTGATTTAATAAAGGGATTTAGTGGATATTATTTTTTAATTTGATTAAACATAGTTTGAACAATAATATATTGAAATCTCTTGAAACACAATCTTACATGAGTATGAAATCAAAGGTAATATTGGACATTTTATCAAATAAGGATCAAAGTTATCAATTTTGCCTCAAAAGTATTTTAAAAGGGCAAGATAAATACTAAAAATGATCCTATATGATTTAAATAAGACTTATATCATTCATAAATGTAATAAAATCCATACATAGACAAGGATGGCAGAAAATAAGGAAGGTAACACTTAAATATATTGATATTATTAAGGGTACAACATGTAGATGAACTTCTCAAAAGCAAAAATAATTATATGTCAACAAAAGGATCCATGGCCTACATAAGAGACCCACATTTATACAAAACTCTTACTCTCTTGAGAGAGAAGAAGTCAAAAACTTTTACACTTACTCCTAGAGCAAGAAATCAAGGAGTCATCATATAAATGTCCTTCACTTTCATCTTGAAGTGGCATATCTGGTGAAGAAGAAGTAAGAAGATAACTCTAAAAGTAGTTGGGCACTTTCCCAAAATGTTGAACAAGGATAAAAATGTTGTTAGAATATTCCATTTGAATCATCTCTACTTGAACTCAGATGAAGAAGTTTCTCACCAAGAAATGAGGTGCCAAAATGAAACTTCATTACTTGGTCAATCTTTTAACAAAGTTGAATGTTTTTTTTAAAATATTTGAATATTTAAGAACCTAACTTGTAAAACCTTACTTGTGAATTGTAGATGAGACTTTTGCAACTTATAAGTCACTTGACAAAAAGGGATGTGAAAATTAAAATGTGAGCTTTAACAATTTTTAAGTCATTCAACTTGTCAAAGAGAAAAGTGAAAAATACAAGTTACACTTTTTTAAATTAAACTTGATGAAATGATAATTAAAAATTACAAGTAGTAATTTTTAAGCTAAAATATAAGAGATGTTGAAATAATAGTTGTAATTTATTACTTGAAACTTTACAAATTTTCAACATAGCTTACAAAATTTATAATTTACAAAATGCATTCTTCTTAAATAATTAATCAATGACAGTGAAATTAGAGGATTCCTTATCCTTTTTGTATTATATCTCCTTGATGTAATCATCAAAGCTAAAAAATATTTCTTGTAGGTTCTCTTCATCAAGACCAATTATGTAAACATTAATGATGTCACATTTTTATATTACCCTAGATAATTCTTAGGAATAAGCTCTATAGATTTGGATATGTTTGACCATCTAATTATGTGTATTTTGGTACTTGATAAACCATTATATGGAATAGAAATTAAAAATTAAGTCATGTGTTGACTCCCTCTAAATCACTTCTTTGAATTTATCCTAGATAACTTGAATAGGAAGAGGTTCAAATTGGTAATCTAATGCCTCAAATGATAATTTAAAAATTGAATCTTTGATGTCATATATTACATCAGTGGCCTTGACACTTGTGATTTTACCCTTATCAATACTTTCAATAAGTATTATGACTCTTAACTTGGTTGTCGTCTCTAGATCATCATGCTTCAAAGTATTTTTAGTATCTTTTTAGACATGAGTATGCCATTATTTATTTAGTCAATAACCTACAACTTGGGAGAGTAGAGATTGAGCCTTTTAAATTCTTATTCATATTTTTTTTCTATCTTCAAAGTTGAACAATCATCCCTCAGTGTTTTCAAATATCCATTGCTAACTCTATCACCTTGATCCCTTTGGTGACTAGTTCTTTGGCCCAATTCTTTATAGATTTGCCCATCATGCCATCTTTTTCACTCTATCAAATTTCTCTTTGATAGGGAACTAAGGGGGAGAGTGAGTATTTGGGTTGGTTTGAGTGGATGTGTTATGTTTATGACCTTCTTCAAGGTAGCTATTAACTACTCTACCTTATTCTTCAACTCATCCTTGGTGACCTTGTCACTATCTATTTTCCCAAAGAGAGAACTTATGCTTGTTTGGACATCATGATTTAGTTCCTCTCTCATTGGATGACCAAGGTGTAACACGGATGCCTAATAATACCCCACCACTAAATCTTAGTTATATTTTTTATATGGGGAAATTTCTATCTCTACATACTTATCCCCTATTACATCATAAAAAACTCTAACAATAGTCTTGGGACCTCTCTATGGTAATTTAGATGCTTCTAATAGACCAAAATCTAGGGTTTTAGGAGATATAATTTTATCCTCCTCTTAGATACTAATTATGTAAACCAACTAGGAATGGCTACCAATGAATTATATCTTGTTATAATGGTCATTATTAACTATGAATATATGACAAAGGATACCACACTTGTAGTTACTCTAATAAGTGTCGTATATACCATTGATGTTGTCATTGAATATTTGGCTAATGATTTGGTTATTTATACCCCATTGGTGCGTTGATTAGCCATATTTGTGTTAGTGGGCTTCCCTATTTCCACATCCTTGGTGGGAGTTTGGGTCAATGTGATATTTGGAGAAGGTGAGGATACTTGTATGGGTAACAAGGGAACTTGTGTAAGGATAATTCCCAAGGCCACAAAAGAATGTAGAAGTGTGGCTGGAATGTCTAGAGTTGAATTAGTGGGTATTGTGATGGAATATGAAGATGGAATTATTACTGACCCAATGGGTGTGGTGGATAGTAGGACAACATTCAAAATGACTAAGTTAAAATATACGTATTATTGGGTGGTATTAGTGATCAATGGGGGGGGTAATAGATATATGGGATGAGGTGGAAGTGATTATGAAAAATGGATGTGAGGATGGAGTTGGGATAACCAACTACATTGATTGGTTAAGTATTAAGGGGATCACTTATACTAGTGGTCTAGATGGGGGAGTAATTAATTTCACAAGTTTGATTGTATAAATAGGGGGAGGGGTTATAGTAGTTGAATCCCTATTTACACTTGTAGTGATTAGTAAAGTGGTCAGGCTAATAACACTTAGGTGATGGAAGAACCCTTTTTAATATTCTATTTTTTCTTCCTTTTATGTGAGATGACTGGCCCCACTACCTAATCTAATTGGGTGCCACTATTGGAACCCTATGTTACTTTTGCCTCTACCCCTTTATCCTTTACATTATTGAAACTTTTCATGATGTTTAAGCTCTCTTTTGTTATCTTTAACCCCTTACTTCTTAACCATTTTAAATTCTTATTAATGATTGGGGTAGTCATATTTAGTAAAGAAAAGTATTTAGGTGTGGACCACCTAATTTGAGGAAGTGGTTAAAAGTGATATGATTATCATAATAAACCCTATCCACTAGTTTTTCCTCATATTTCAACTCATCTAGAACTGTTGCCATGTTATAATTCATAATCTATTCTAGGATCATCATATAATAATCCCTCAACCTAACCTCTTCTTCATCCTACATGTCTTCCCAATAATCTTCATAAAATAGAATGTGAGTAAATGAAGAACCTGACAAACTAGAAAAAAGACCTATAACATCATAAAGGGGCCTAGGCTTGAGGGTTCTCAAAGTCATTTGAGTTATTTTAACCTCTCCATATTTGGCCTTGGATAATTAAATACATGTGTATCTCCCTATACTAATAGGGACATGTATGCCTATTTTGTGTTTACTTGACATTAACTTGTGGGTTTCCACTAGTTATCTTATAAGTAGTATTAGGGTTCACTTATCATTGACATATCTAAGAAGGGTGTATGGACACCCACTAAAATGGCCAAATCTGATATAGGAAAATGTGGGGAACTAGATGAAGTATGATCCCAAATTTTTAATAATTTTCATTGCATCATTAGAAAACATTACCTTCCCTAGTTCTTGTTTGAATAGTTAACTCTCCTAAATTATTGTTTACTTCCATAAAATGTGAGATTAGGGTAATAATTGTAAACTTTGTTAACCTAATCTGACACTATGTTTAACCCTAGGAATGCCCTAACATTTTTTCAAGCATAGATGAGGTAGGAGGTCATGTAAAATTTTCCAATAGTTTGAACCTATATCAACTATTTTTTAATAGAATCACTAATTAATTGAGCCAAATGAATGTATTGTTTATTTTCCTAGATTACCTAGATATACTAGTACATCCAATCTTCATATTTCTTTGCATTCTAACTTTATGTAACTCTATGTAAGACTTCAATGATGTCCCCTAACTCATCTCTAAATTTTATCTTGGCCATAGCCCTAGGTAGTCTTCAGGTTGAATCTTTATGGGTATTTAACCATTGTATGTTTATAATCTATATACAAGTTGAGTTGTTATATTATTAAAATTTCATGGAGGATTCAAGAGTAATATCTTTATAACTTTCAGACTCTAGGATTAAAAATAGTGTTAATGAAATATTGATCTAGCTTTAGATTTTTCTCCCTTATCATTCACTACATCTCTTTTCTCTAAATCATAATATTTATCCATAATGAGCAAAAGATCATGGCTTTGCATTGATAATGGAAAGGTTGTAGCCTGACGTAAACCACTATCATATATACTCTAAATCTAGTCATTTTTTAATTATGTATTGATCGTAGTCCATAAGTTGGGTAGGTCTATGTGGCCTATGTCATTGCTAATTATCTCATTAATGTTATAATCCAAGTTACAAGGGACACCAGGTCCCTTTATTTTAACTTCATCTCCTTCTTAGACATATAATTGGGAAAATGTGTGAGGGAACCAACTATAGAGCTAGTTAGGCTTTGGGTTTGTAATTGTAGGTAATTTTCCCACTTTTAACTTGGTAGATTTTTATTATGATTTTTTATATGTTATAATTCAAAGAGAATATGGTATACAATAGTAGATATAAAAACTAACATAGATTCGATAGGGGTTTAACATGCACAAGCACCTGTAAATTCTAATTAAATCTCTATTAAGGTTTTGGGGTGTAATTCATAGTTGAAAACTCTGACCAAAGGTTTAATTAGATTATGGTTTATATTTAAAAGTTAGAACTCAAAAGTGATAAAACAAGAGGGATCTCTACCTAGATCAGATTAGGGATATTACGTGTTTCTATCATCAAAATCTCTAGTGGAAGTTTAGGTTCAGATGAAAATCTTGATCCCTATCTATGTATAATATTAGTAATAAGTGAATCTTTGGGAATATTCTTGAGTTTTTAAAACAAGCTAAAGGGGGAGGAATTAGAGTCAATGATAAACCTTTTATAAAAAAAACCTAAGTTAGTTACAACAAGAATATATACAAATTTCAATAAGATGTTAACATGTGAATATAAAAAATTAGAAATTTATGAGAAATATAAGGTCAAATGATGATGCTTTTAATAATCTTAAAGAAAATACCCTAATTATGGTAAGGTGATTTGTTATTTTTAGGAATAATGGAGTTTTATTCCTATTTAATAAACAAGTCTGAGTAGATAAAATTAGTAAATAATGTACAATTTTCAAAACTTGATTGTAATTAGGGATTTTTTTAATAATAGTAGTGAGAGAGAGAAAATCAAACTTATCTTATTCTATAGTTTTCTGACAAAGATAAGGTTAAAAATCTATGTGCAGGCTTGGGAGAATATCACAAATAAGAATCTGGAGTTCATTTCTTGATTAGATAAGAGCATAAAAAGTGGGACACCTTAGGTTCTAGAATTGTAGTCTTATATTAGTTATGTTATCCTAGTGATATAAGATTTTTGTGTTTTGTTTTCCATGTTTGTGTGACCCTACCTGTGAAATATTGAAGCCTAAAATTCTATTGAGCTCATTATGTACCTAGTTTATTCTTCAATAGCCTAGGTCCTCTTTGTGATTGAACTTGAATGTAAAATTTGGAGAAAGGAGAGGAGGGTTTAGTGTGTAAAGGATACATTGAATGCACTTCAAACCCTATGTGTGGGCATGTTACCTACATACCAATACTCTTAGGAGGGATCAAGCTATATGTAGTTCTCTCATTGAAGTGGTTGGTGTAATATTATGATGAAAATGAAAGTAAATGTCAATTTGGGTGTACTTGGAATGACTAAGGATTGGTGTAAAGTTTTTAATAATCTTTAAATACTATTCTATGGTTGTATGCAAATAATAATAAAAAGTGCTTAAGTAGTATTTCTTGTATTCTTGCTTCTCTCTTATAAATGAGTGCCAACCCTTATAAATAGACTTTGAATGGTGTTATATAAGGTATTTAATGATTGTGGTTTAAATTAATTCACATTAGGCTGAAATTAATTAGGATAAGGATTTGGAATAATATGACCGTTAGAAGCCGAAATACACTTGGACAATAACACCAAAAATATGACACCCTAGGTTTCAGCACTATAGTCCAAGTTTGGACATTGTTGTCCATGGCTAACAAGGCCTATGGGATGGAGTAAGTATCAAAAGATAAATCTAGATCTGCAAGGGTTCATTTTGGGAGGCTATAGATGATTGGGAATTAGTGAAAACATGCATATGAGGATCATGAGAGCAAGCAAGATGGACCTATGGATTGGTTGTCATTAGCCACACTCAAGTTACCAAATTCTGCATTTTATATGACTAATTCCCCCCCTTTATTTGAGTGATGTATCAAAGTGAAATAATAGGATAAAGGAAAAATAGAAAGCATACCTGAAATTACCTATAAAGGTGAATCCCATAAATCTTGTATGATGATGAGTAATACTGGATAGTGCATAGAGAGCACATTGTGAAAGTATGAATCTATGAAAGGAAACAAAGAGTAGATCAATTTTTATTTTATGTGATATAAAATAAGAATGTATGAAGATAGATAAGAAATAGAAATGAAGAGAAAGGAATGAATATACCTCACCGAGTATATGAACCAATAAAAATTTTGTTGTGATACTGGGTAATGTTGAGTAATGTTAGATGTGTTGGATGATGATATACCAAAAGTTATATCATGAATGGAGATGAGTTTTAAATTCCATATAAAGTGGCTTAATAATGTAAAGGCTATCCCTTTGGCTCCATCATCACCTACTAAGTGAAGCTAGATGATATTTCATGTGCTAATTAATTTTGGAACTATGTGTCTAATCCCTCTAAATAGGTGTCTCAAGAATAAAAAGGGTAGCTAGTCCTTTGGCTCCATCATTGCCTCATAAATTGAAGCTATGAAGTAATATCAACATAAAATAGATGTCATATGAGATGGCTCCTAAATCCCATGAATATACTATGTTTGACAATGTTGGCATGGATAACAAAATGTATGTTGGAAACTAGGCCACTCTTGGCCATTTTGAAAGATGAAGATTAGGCTTGTATGAAAGACACTCCACAACTAGTGCTATAGGATTAGATTTAAGTCAAATCAAGAACTTATTTACTCAAAAAGTTAAGATTTTATTAAATCCAAACTTAATAAAGGATGCCAACCACCTACGGATGGAGTAAGGCATGAAACTACTGAGAAATGTTTAGAAAATAAATTAAACTTAGAAAAGGGGAAGATCAATGTGCCATGCACATTTCCCCCAATCATTGGTGTCTATGACATGGATTTTAATCTATAAGTTATATCAACTACCTAATCTAAAACTAAAAGTGAGAGCCATCATGCTATGCATGATGCCCCCTATATCTAGATTCTTTGAGTAAAAACTATACTAAAACATGCTAAATCTAGACTATACTAAGCTAACAAACTTGTGACTGAACTCACTTTCCTATCTATTTTTAAAAAACTAATTTTTTTGTTTGGATATGATCACAATAAATAGGACACCCTAATATTTGATGTTGTAATCCAACTTTGATGTTGTTATTCAAGGCTAAATCTGATAACTATTCAAGATTATCTGTTGTCTGCCTAGTCTGTCCTACCTAGTTTGATGTCTAGATTCTATTTTATTTATTCTAATGTCTATATTCTATTTTGAGTCTTATAAAAATTATTTTTTCATCTATTAGGCGATCTGATCTCTATAGAAAAAACCCTATTTGTTTCCCCCTCTTCTAAGGGTAGGAATGAAGATGTTTTTATTATTGCCCTTAGAATAAAAAGCCCTACAAGTGTGTTATGATGCATAGATATATGATATAGAAATGGTAATTGACAAGATATCTCAAGATATAACAAGGTTTGTATTATAACATTATTAGATCAATAGGGGTATGCCTAGATAGATATATCAATGTAATAACATGTGTAATGTACTAAACTAAAATTGAAAGTGTTAGTTGTCAATTTGTTAGTTGGAGAGATGGATAATGGTGTCCATCATGGAATCAAAGAAAATAAGAAAATGCATGATATGTATCATGGCATTTCAACAATTGAAAATCAATCAAGAAATATGCACATGAAGTAAGAAGAAACAATTATACAAGGGTGGCTAAGGGGCCATGCAAACAAGGGACATGGGTACATGTTATTCAAAATGGAAATCAATCATACAAGGCATGTTCAAATGCCACATACACATAAAATTAAAATAAATAATGTTGGCACAAGGGCCATAGACTCATAAAAGAGTATGAGTAAAGGGCATTGGCACATGTCCTAAGGTACACACATGAATAAAAGTAAAGGACATTGGAGAATGTCCTAAGGCACATACAAGAGACAAATAGGAACTGTAAATATTATCTAAAAATCTATGATATATAAAAAGATAAATCAATATAATAACTAGAAAGATAGAATCACATCTAACTAATCAAAGCAAGAGTGAAAGTATGCAAGACATGTTTAGTACATGACTAGATATGTGCTAAGAGATCCACAAGTGCTAGATATTAGTGAAACGTTGATATATTAATTTGTGTAATTTAGTAGATAATTTACATCAACATGATAACTTGGAGTGTGTACAGTAGGAATGACATAACCTAGATGGTTTAGTCATGTAAAATATGCCCCCAGTAGGTATATATATCGATGTGTGTCTTGAATTTATAAGTAGGATGCTCCCTTAATGGGTAGAGTGAAGCAATCAAGTAGCTAGATGTCACTGTACACACTCAAAGAAGATTAAGTGAAGAATTTTAATGTAGATAAACTAACATACAATAACACAAAACAACAAATGTAAGTCATATCATAGTAGCAGTAGTGTAAAGTATGGATGATACATACAATTGAAATGTTTTTATTTTTTTAAATTATTTGAATGTTTTTATACTTTGAACTATTTGAATGTTTTTTGAGTTTTTAATGTTGTATTATTTTTGGTATTTTGATATAAGATATGTATAATCAATCATAATGAGAATATGTACAATAAATATTGAGAAACTATGTATAAGTAAACAAAAATACACTATGTATAAGTAATACTGTGGAGAAATGATACTACCAAATAACTCTCATGGGAGGCTCTCTATCATGGTGTCCTATATCAAACAAATGAATCATGCATGATTGTGAAGCACAATGGAATGGGTGTGAATATGATTCTAAATATTTGGATTCATTATCGGTATCATAGAGATGATAATAACCTATGTTTTTCCACTCATCATTATCATCTTGATTTTGAACCAATGGAGTGTTAGTGGTAAATTTTGTTGTATCTAGATATTTTTATTTTATAAATTGTGTTTGTAAATGGTTTACCTTAGGATGTCCAATAAATCCCAAACTTGGTGACAAACATTATCAACTCCTATAATAGGAGTAGTGATGCCTTGAGCCTGCTTGCCCAACCCTTAACCTTGATAATAAAATTGTTCTAGATATTTTTTTACCAAACCCATACTACTTTGAAATTTGAGCCTTATTTTGGAGAGGTAGAGTTGCATCTTTTTGTGTTTTACCTATGTTGTGGTACAATTTGTTGTTTTGATTTTGCTTTTTGATCTTTTTGTTTTCTAAGTTATGCTTTGTTAACCAATTTTGTAATGTTTCTAAATTTTACCATTTATGAATGTTTTCTTGTGCCATTATGGATTTATTTATTTATTTACCTTGTATAGGGTCCTCATGAGAAATTATTTATTATATATGTTGTTTCAATGACAAACATAAATCTATGTGATGCCCATCCATTCTATGATATGCACAATAATATCTAGATATTCTCATTGGATGTCGAGGAGGTATTTTGATCAACTTATCATTTATAATTTCTAGTATAGCCTCACTTGAACTCTCATTTTATCATTTAATGCCTTTTAAATCAGTAGTTATAAATTTACTTTGATGTGATTTCTTGTTTTGATATGTAACATTTCTTGCAACTAATTGACTAGCTGAAGGTGCACATACATGATTGAAACTAGGATGCCTTTGAGGCTTTTACATTATGATATTATTTTCCAATGTTTTGATATTTTCATGTAATAGTTGATTTCGTGTGTGTAAATCTGAAATGAACTTGTTCATACTAGTGACTTGATCCCTTAGAATCTCATAAGTGTAAACCTTAGTTACTTTTGATTAAAGATGTAAGCACATATGTTAAGATGGTTCGATGAAGCTATAGGATAAATTTATGCACTAGAAACAAAAACATATTATTCCTCACCTTTGGGAGGGGTGATAGCATAAACATGGTTAGAGGGAAAGTAGTTATCACCCTCTTGAGGGAGAGGAAAAGAAGTGATTTCTTTCCTCTAAATGAAATATGAAATTGAAACAAGAGTAGCCAAGGAGGCATATAAATCTAGGTAGAAACCATGTATATTGACTAAAATTCATGTAAGTGGAGTTATACATTGTATAGCAATATGATTATAAAGAACATTTGATATGAGAGATAGAAAATAAGGGATGGAGAGTATGAAATTCTACATTAATGTATAGAATTTTTTTACATGAATCATAACATTTCTAACATGTTTATCATGATAAACTTGAATTTTTTTCCATATGAGTGATATCAAGTAAAGGATAGAGATCAAGAATTTTTTCATAAAGGCATATAAACTTTTGACATGTAACATAACATTTTGAATGTGTTTAACAAAATGGAGATGGTAATTATTTTGTATTAGAAAACAAGAATATGATAAAATAATTTTGAAGTTTTGTGCATTTTTGGAAATGAATTTTTTAATATCATCCAATATAATTAAACATAATCATGAAATACAAAGGATGAAGCTTTGTACTAACATATGATAGACCTCATCATTCATGTACATGAAAGGTCCCATTATGGTTTCCTTGTTATTTGCAATAAATGTAAGAAAAAATTATACATAAGTGATAGTCATCTTTGTAATTTAAATATGGATGTAAGGTGATACCTCAAGAATCAAATAGGTGATAGTACATGCAACTAGGGATTTAACAGGGATAGTTTGTAAAATACTATGAATTTTTGAAATTGAAATTAAATTTCTAAGTTAAGTATTCAAGAAAAAATTTAGAAATTTATGGGAAAGTGATTGATTTAATGGAACCTAGTAGATGAAACTAGGGTTTTGAGATTTTTTTTGTTTTTTGAAAATTACTAAGAATTTTTGAAACTTGAAGTGATTTTATGATATTAATATGCAACTAAAATTTTAGAAAATGATTGGAAATTTACTAGAAAATTATTGGGAGATAGTTGATGAAACTAAAGTTTGAAATAAAATTATTTTTGAAATTAAATTTGAGTTTGAAAATTTGATTAAAATTTGTATTTTAGATATAAATGTAAAAAATCAACTTATTAAGTTAATACTAGAAAATTACTAGGACCTAGTATATGCCACTAGTGCTTGGAATAAAAATTATTTTAAAATTTACTACAAAATTTTAAAATTTGATATGAAATTTTATTTAACTATTCTAAGAAAAATTAAGAAATTAATGGGAAAAATCAGGTAGGAATTTATCTTAGGGTTTCTAGGGTTTTTATATGAAATTCAATGTAAGTCAGGTTCCTTAAATGATTTATTATTTTTGGGAATAATGGAGTTTTATTATTATTTAATAAAAAAGTATAAGTAGATAAAATTAGTAAATTATTTAAAATAATTAGGATATTGATTTGTGAAACTTGATTGTAATTAGGGATTTCTAAAAATAGTAGTGAGAGAGAGAAATTCAAACTTATCTTATTATGTATTGTTTTGACTGAGACAAGGTCTAAAATTCTATGTGCAAGCTTGGGAGACTATTACAAATAAGAATATGGAGTTCATTTCTTGATTGTATAAGACCAAAAAAAGTGGGACACCCTAGGTTATATTTCTATAGTCCTATCTCAATGTTTTTGTCCTAGTGATCTAGGATTTCTAGGTTTTGTGTGTTAGGTCTATGTGACCTTACCTATGAATTATCAAAGCCTAAAAGTATATAGATCTTACTATGTACTTGATTTAGTCTTCAATACCCTAGGTCCTCTTTGTGATTGAACTTGAATTTAAAATTTAGATAAAGGAGAGGAGGGGTTAGTTTTTAAAGGATATGCTAGATGCACTTCAAACCCTGTGTGTGGGCACACTGCCTACATACTAATACTTAAAGGAGGGATCAAGATATATGTAGTTCTCCCATTGAAGTGGTTAGTTTAATATTGTGATGAAAATTTAATTAAATGTGAAACTAGGTGTACTTTTATTGACTAAGGACTTGTGTAAAGTTTTGAATAAGATTGAAATAATATTAGATGGTTGTATAAAGAGAATAGGGAAAAGTGCTTTAGTAGTGTTGCTTGTATTCTTGCTTCTCTCTTGTAAATGAGTTCCAACCCTTCTAAATGGATTTTTAATGGAATTTTATAGGGGATTTGATTATCATGCATTAAATTAATTAATTTTAGGCCAACATGAATTATTATAGGGATTCAAGAAGAATATGACTATTAGAAGCTAAAATGCACTTGGACAACATTACCAAAAATAAGACACCATAGGTTTTAGTGTTGTAGTCCATGTTTGGGCACTATTATCAATGGTTGATGGGAATTGGGGGTATATATTAAACATGGAAATACAAATATATGTTTATAAGGCTTTAGTCTAGGAGGCTATGAATGAGTAGGAATTAGTGAAAACATTCTTATGAGGGTCATGAGATCAAGCAAAATGTACCTATGGATTGGGTGTCATTATCCACACTCAAGTTACACAATTTTGCATTTTATATGTCTAAATAAGGTAAAACACCTAAGATTTTAAAAAATAATGATAATGGTGGCTAATGATATAGAGTAAATTAAAGGAAAATGGATGTGACCGAGGATAATACCAATATGCACATGCAGGGTTTTACAAGTGATGGATCTGGTGTTCATTCATTAACAATAGAGTTCTATTTCATGTCATCATTCATATTGGAGTTAAATTAGCTTTGGTCATGGCATCACTTGGTAATGGTTATATATTTCAAAATGTTTTAAAATGACAAAAAACTAAAATATATATGAAAACCCTTAATTAATGTTAATCATGGCAATAACGATGGTATATGGGTTAATAGGTTGAAATGCATATTTCCAGAGTCACCTTGTAAGTTTTCAACTTGTAATATGTTGATTATTTTCCATTTCTCACTTGTCTTAGCAATTAAAAATTTGGAAAACCTTTGAATAGTTGTAAATTTGTAATATGCCCTTCATTCTCCACTTTTTACTTGCTATTGAATGGTTTTGGAGGTGGAGATGTTTAGGAAGCATGGAGTGGAATTTATATTAGACTTTACAAATTGCAACAGGAATTCTAGTTCTTACTTAGGTCTTAATGAAAATCAAAAATAAAATTCTACAACACACTTTATAACTTACAAATTCACAAAGTGTAATGTGATTTTTAGTCATCTCTTGGAAATCAATATTAAGGAAAGTAGAGATATAAGTGTACTCTACAATTTTTCAAAGATACAAAGTGCACATAATTATTTGGTTTCTATTTGTTACATAGTGAGTGGAAATCAAAGGATTAGGTGAATTTTACAATTTGAAAATTTGAAAAGTGAACCTAAATCTTTGGTTCCTACTTGCATCATAAAAAATGGTACTTAGGCCATTCTATTGATTTTACATAGAAAATTTTATAGGTCTCATCTAAGGCACATGGTGTTTTAAGGTTTTTGGCACAAAAAATATCAATATTTTTGGAGATCTTTGTGGGGTGATTGAGTGTTAATCAATTTTTTTCCAAGTAGTCTTCTAACAGTTCATTGGACATGGAGTCATTTGAATTTTATCACATCTTACTTCGAGAAGATAAAGAACTAGGAATTTCTCTAGACAAGAAATAAAATAGGGAAAACAAAAACTAAAAAAAACTAAGAAATCAAAATTCCTACTGAGATACAGAGTGTGTAAAATCACTTATGTTTGGGAAAGTAAGTAATCCTAATATATAAATTTTTTTGGAAAGATTTCTAATCTCAAAAACATGCTTTGAGATGTATCCCATTGACTGGGATGGGTAGCTTTGATCCATCAAGCCTAGACAACTACAATGCATTGGCTCTTTTGTAATGGGTTATTGATTGGGATAAGTAACTCTAATCCATCAAGCCTAAACAACTAGAATGTATTGGATCCTTTTAAATGGGTAATGATTTATAGATCACTCCATATTTCATCAAATTTTTTATGATTCCTTGGCTTGGCCCTTTCAAAATCCCATTTAAGAACCATGTTTCCTTCATTAAATATCCTATCAAATGATTTCCTATCAAAATTTCTCCTAACTTGAGCCTAACATACTTCAAAAAAATTCATTGATTGGTACTTGAGCTCCTCTATCTTCATGAATTCTACAAATTATAGGTCATCACATTTTTTTTAGTTAATTCTACCTATTGAGCAAGTTCTATAGATGATAACTCTAATGACAATGGAATTCTAGCTTCCCTTCCATAAACCAACATAAATGTAGAATTATCAATGGTTCTTTTTGGAGTGATCCTATCATCCCAATTTTTTTATTTTAGCCTAGGTTACCATGTCCTCTAGTGGTCTTCCATTGTCCTTTTTATAATCCTTATGAGATTTTTGTTCGTGGATTCCACCAACCCATTACCTTGTGGGTAATAATTAGACAATGTATTCAAGTAGACATTATGTTTCACTACCCATTCATTCACTTGAGTTCCTAAAAAATATTTGGCATTATATAAGATAATCATGTAAGGGATACCAAATCTAGTGATGATGTTGTCCATGAATTATAAGATTGATGCTTCCATGGCATGTTTCAATACAACCACATCAATCTATCTAGTAAAATAGTCAGTTATTGAAAGCATGCATTGCTAGCAAGTTGTCAATGATGTCATGGTGATGTAATAAAAGTGAAACTATGAGTGGATGAAGTGCCTTGGTAGTCTATGTGACAATGAAAAAGTGTGTAATGGGTTTGTTCTTGTAGGTTTGAAATATGATTGGTTAATCTTTAGTGTTGGCATGATTAGAGAGAATCAAGGATATGTATGGTGATTTGAAAATATGCAAGGTGTCCTATTAGAAGTCAAATTTTTGAGAGCTTATGTGTTTAAGTGAAATTCATCTAGTTATCCATAGTTTTCATCTAGACACTTTGTGTTCAATGGTAGAAAATATGAGTATGTAGATTGATGATGTTACCATTGCCATGTGTGAATGAGTTAATGGAAGTTGGTCATATGGTTGCGATCATAGTAGTCCCTAGTTGTTATGAACTAGATCCCAAGTCATGTATCGAAGAATGATAAAATATATGAGGGTGAAAAGTTGGCTTCTCAATCAGAATTCATTATTTTTACATACTTATTCAAATTTGTAATGTGGCAAAAAATAGTCAAGTAAGTAGTTTGATGATGGAATATATCACATGTGTGGATGTTTCAAGAGAAGGTGATCATATGGTTTTATTATATTTGAGACATATTTTATTTAAACTAAGATTTATATCATGTGATAAAGCATCTCAAATGATATTCATATGAAAAGTCAGGCTCCTAAGTAGTTTGATTATGTTTTTCCATACTTAGCCAGATTTTCATAAGGCAAGAAAGAACTGAGTAGGAATTTTTATGGTGGAATATATTTCATGTGTGAATATAGCAAGATAAATTGATCATATGGGTTTGTTTATTTTTTATCCTAGTTTATTTTCTCTAAATTTTAGATAATACAGTAAATCACAAAAAAAGTTATGCATGCTCAAAGTTGGATTCTCAAGAATGTTTTGACATAGTTGGCTTTGTGACAGAGGCAATTTAATCACGTTATATCTCACACATGAAATGGTTCTAGGAGAAATGTGTCACATGGTTAAATTCTCCTATGTGAGGATATCATCTAGTCCAACTTTGAGATCCTACATTGAAGTGAAAAATAAATTACAAGGATCAAAAATGGCTACTCAAGCATATTGAAAGGGTCCCTATAATCATTTTTTAAAGTGTTAAAGCTTGAGCAAGATAAATGGTGTGCATTTATCGAAGAAGTCAGGAAGTTTTGAGATGAGGATGGGCTTAGATGTTTAATTACTGAGCAAAGGTAAAAGATAAGGATCTAGTAGTGAGTGGGAATTTTTATAAATTTATTGAATGGTGAACATTGATCATTAAAGACCTAGTTAATCTACAGAGATTGATGGATTGCATTGAATAAAAATTATAAGAGTTCATGAGATGACATCAACATGACTAAAGTTTAATATCTAATAATTGGTTCATATGCATTAAATATAAAAAGAGATCAATGGTGTGTATTCAATCTAAGTGGAGAGGACAAGAGATTTGAGCTTGGGTTTGAACGTTAACTGTGAACATTGTTATTCAAATATTTGAATTTACAAAGGGAAAAACTAGAGATCTATATTTTGTCCATATATTTTGATATAATTTGAATATTCTAGTGATGTAAAATTAAAATATTAATATAAATCCATGGCCCATATAATTAACCTAATTTGAAGATTTGAATGTGAGTATAGTTAAAGATATTAATGTTCAAAGTTGATTATGTGTTTGTGTTTATTCTACAAGTGACCTGAGAAGTATGTTTGAGCTTGTGTGTTTTTTTTTTGATGTCTTATGATGAATTAGATATTCTATAATGTTTTAAAATATATGAGGATTCTCTATGTGGACTTTAGAGGTGTGATCAATCTATCTTGATAATGAACAATGCTTAATAAGTTGACTGTGTTCGTTCATGGTGACTGTGTGTATCAGGTCAGTGTTTGAGTTGTTTAACCATATGTAGAGGTGAAATAAGTTGAATATGATAATTTTAATATGTTTAAAGGGACATAAGGAGTGGACCCATGTATTTTAAATTTGTCATGTGTTATTTTTTTCTCAAGGGTGAGCTAAATGGGTGAATATTTCTCCATGAGACCTATAAGACCTATAAGGGCCTTATTAAAAGGTGTTGCTACTTAAGGCTAACCCATAGATGTTATGTCCAACCCATGAATATTTTACTGATATATGTATTTTATTTATATATGTATTATGGGTTAAGACATACCTAATGGCCGATAAAGGTAGTGTTGATCATGATTGCTCTATAAATAGTGAAATCAAAGATGCTGATTTCTAGACTTTGTGTGAGTGACTTGGAGAGTGTTGAGCGACACTTATGTGTGTTTTTTGGATTGAATGAGGGGTATAGTTCCTTTAAGATGAGTTAAAGAGTATAACATATTAAGAACTATTTGTATGACTTGTAGGTCATTATTTTATTGATAGAATAGTGATTTTATAAATTAAATGTGAGAGAAGATGATGAGTGATTAGCAGAGGTCCATCATAATGTGTTATATACATAAATTCATAGGTATATGTGTTTATAAGTGTTTTTTTTTGGTATCTCAACATTTAATGTGGTTGTATCCTCATTTCAAGGTGAAACTTGCTAAAAAGTCTAGTTATTATTGCAGCTCGGCTAAATATGTGTGGCAACACCTTATGGGATTGCATTTTAGCTAGATAGGGATTAAAGTTATTTAATAATTTGTAGATGGTACAAATTATATCTTGTTATTATAGTATATTATTCCAATTATAGGTTCCAATGGGTTTTATTCCCCAAGAAGAATTCCCCTGTATGTCATGTGTTATGTGATTGATCTTGTATTGTCTCTCTTTCTCACTGTTATGAATGATGTGTATGATTTATAAATGCTTGTGGCATCTGATTAAGTATTTTTAAATATTAGATTTGAATTTGGACTATTTGGACTCATTTATTGACCCCCCTCTTAGTTATTACACCTCTAATAATTGGTATCGCAACAGGTCTTTTGGTAAAGGCTTAACAACTTGAAGGTGATCTAAGGTACAATATGGGTAGTAATCAAAGAGGTTTCTATACTAAGAAAGCATCAATGTTAAATTGATCCAATTATGCTTTTTAGATTGCAAGGATGAGGAAATAGATTATGTGCCTAGGGTTTGATGTATTGAAATCTATTCTTGATGGTTATGTTGCTCCTATTAGTCCTCCATATAGTGTTGTAGATAAGAATTTATTTGAGAACAATTCCAAGGTGATGAATGCTATCACTTGTGTTATTTCAAAGACTAAATACACAAAGGTAATCCATTGCACAACTAATAAAGAGATATGGGACAAAACGAAGATCATTTTTGAAGGCTATATAAAGGTCAAGATTGCTAAGTTGTAGACTCACATAAGGTAATTTAAATTTCTTAAGATGAAGGAAGAATATTTTGTGGCTTTCTTTCTATAGAGAGTTGATGATATGGAAAACATCATCAGAGGTCTTGGTGAGAATATTGAAGAGGCAATTGTAGTCTAAAAGTTATTAAGGTCTCTATATCTCAAGTTTGATCCCAAAGTATTTATTATAGAAGATATTCATGATATTATTTAATTAAATATGGATCAATTTCATGGCACCCTTACTTCATACGAGATGAGAATATATGATTATATACCACTCAAGAAGGAATTTGCATTCAAAATAGAGATGAAGCCTAAGAATAAATTCAATGATAGGAAATCCAAAGAGGATGACATATTTGACATTGATGAGGATGAACTAATTACTTTGATTATTAGGAATATGAGCACTGGCTCAGGGAAGTATAAGGGTAAACAACCCTTCAAATGTTTCAATTATGGAGAAATAGGACAATTTTTTTTGAAGTGCCCTCATAAACATGAGAAGAATGTTGATAAACAACATGGTTAAGTACAAGATGAAGATAAGAAGACATACATTAATAAATGATTTAGAAAGTATAATATAAGAAGTTTTTAAAAAACAAGAAGAGTCTTTACACCAAAGAAGATTGTAGCTCATCAGATGAGAGTAAAGATAGTGACATAGAATATGATAATGAATATGATGGTCCTATTCAATATTAATCCCTATTCATGGATGAGGAAGTAAGTTACTCACATCAAAAGGAGTATACTTAGAGTGATTTAGATGATGATAAAGATGAGGTGGAATATGAGACTATATTGATGAATGATCTAGAATAAATAAAGATTGATAAGAAGATCAATAAGAAGATTAAATCTAAACTTAAGGACTATGGGGATCAATTTAGTGTATAAGAAGCAAGATTGAATTAATACACCAAGGAAGATGAAGATATGGTCAAGCATCTTAGTTGTCAATTGGAAATTATTTATAAAAGCCTAAAATATAAAGAAGATATTCTCAAGGTATGTTTTTAAAAATGAGTCTTTGAAATTTGAGATAGAAAAGATAGCTAGTAAGGTGAAGACATTTGTGAGATTTGAAAAAAGATCATATGATCTAGACAATATTTTAAGTCGTCAAAAGGATGCTAGTGATAGAACTAATCTTAAATATGAAGAAGAACAAAATATTGTAACTCAAGACAAGATGAAGATTAATGTAAACCAATACAATCATACTTTGAAGACAAATTGAAAGACATAGAATGAAGGTGATGATAGAGTAAAGACAAATCAAATCAGATAAATGAATGCCATGAGTTATGAAAAATTCAATGGTTAATATTACACATGTAACTAATTGGGTCATAGGGGTATATAATGTAATAAACCTATTAGAAATGATTTTTCATGGGACTATGATGGGGGTCATCCATCAAAATATGTGAACAAACTCTATTGCTTTAATTGTCTTGATGTGGGACACTTTGCAAAACATTGTCCACATAATATTAGACAAGGTGAGTCATCTTCAAAAAGTGGAGGTTGTTTTATTTTTCATTTCATAGGACACATTGAAAATTTCTTTCTGAATAAGGTAAGGCAAGATATGCTTCTTGAAAAATGTATGGTGTGCTACAATTGTGAATAGAGATGTCACATTACTAGATTTTTCAAGTAAAGGACTATAAGATAGAAGAGATCTAATCAAGTACCTAAAGTTTAAGGAATAAGGAAAGTTAACACATGGAAGCCAAATGTGACAAGTGTGAATCATAATGAGACTGAAAGTCCAAGTAATCTATTTACTATGATGGATAATGCTTCAGAAGTTAAAGAGTACCAAAAAGTCTCACTGTCTACTCATGTTGAGAATGAAGAGATCAAGCTCAAGAAAAGACCAAGTTATTAGTTGAGGCTTGTCTTGAGGTAAGTACATATACAAGTTAACATCTTTCTATTTTGAGAAAGCTACATGAAAATAACATCAATTATTTGTACCTAATGATGATTTGCCTAGTTGCAAGGAAAATTCTAAAAATTAAAAGGTATGTCATGAATCTATGTTGTCTCCATGTATTCTCAATCCAATCATAAAAGAAAAGGAAAATGTTGTAGTGGTTTAAGAAGTTATGTCCCTTAAGCCTAGAAATAATAAGAACTATAAGTATGAATTTAGTAAAGAGGAAATGGAATATTAGGATCTTTTTATATTTTAGAGCATTGAGGTATAGATGGTGTCTCTATCTATGCTTCTTAAGATACTCCTTTCAAGTGGAGAAGCAATTGTTAATATAGTGTTTTTTAGTTGAAATAATCTATAGGGTCAAATTGAAGGTTATTAAATGAAAAATAAGGATTTATGATTTGTCAAGATTATCTTTTTACATAAAAATGTCTATTGACATTATTCTAGCATGCTCTAGGTGGTTTTGTGTTATGAAGCTATGTTGAAGTCAATTTGGAGTTTTTTGTTAGCTCTTGGGTTTCCCAATTTTTGCTTTAGAACTTATAGGTCCTAAAATGGGTTATTAGAAGTCAATGTTTCCAATGGTTTGGAATCTCAAATATTGGTCTAGAAGTGTTTAATGGTTGTCTCTAGGTGTACAAGAAGTTTTAGTGGTGGATGTTGATTAGAAGGTGTTGTGTTAACTTTGTTTGTTTTAAAATTCTAAGGTTTTAGGATCTACTAGAAAAGTGGTCTACTTTATGAGTTGAGGTCTAAGGATTCTTAATATGTTGAATGGGAAAATTGGATGGTCAAATATAGTTTCATAGATATTTTAAGGTTTATGGTTCTTAGTTTATTCAAATTTTTGTCAAGTTGGAGTCCTAATTGGATAGTTGGTTTATGAAGGAAGTATATTATAGAGTATGATATTTTTGTTCCAAATTTGTGTAACAAAGGAGGCATATGAGAGTTATTTGGATATGAATTTTAATGTCTTTAAGTTTTGTTTACTTAAATGTGTAGGATCTACAAGTTTTAGGTAGGGATATAAGAAGGCTAGACAAACCTAGTTTGAAGAAGAATGCCTTTTTTCTCAATTTCTCTAAAAAAGTAAGGTATATGTGTTTGAAGGTATATTTTTAGGCTGATTCAGAGAATTTTCCTATTTGGAAAGTGGATGATGTTCTATTTGGGGTCCTTATGGTAGTTTGAGAGAGAAGGCTAGTAAGCATATGTGGTGTTTCATCATGGTGTGTGAAAATCTAAAGATGGTCAAAAGGTACAATTACTCAGAGTTTTTAGGGGGAGTTCCTATTAGATGTTTCTTTATGTGTTCCATCATATTTTTTATTTTTTTTTGTGCTCTTTATTCATTGGTTACAATGCTTGATCGAAGAGAGTGTTGGCATAGAGCAAGAGGATGTTGTCAAGGCAAGTTGAAGTGGGCTCAAGGAAAGGGGGAGTTTGTATCATCTTTATAAGACTATCCTTTCCTATTTATTAGTCTTTTCAAGTGCTTAGGATCATTTGGTGCCCACTTTTTCATTGTGTAAAAGGGGGAGAAAGTTCGTATTATGGAAAATTCTAGTTGTGGGTGTGTTTTAAGTGAGAGAAGGTGAGTTGTATATTGCTATATATGATGGTTGTTGATGTCAATGAAAAAGGGGGATATTATTGGAGATTTTTTAGTGATGTCATGGTGATGTCATGGAGGTGTCATTATGAGTAGATGAAATGCCTTGGTAGTCTATGTGACAATGACAAAGTGTGCAATGTCCTTGTTATTTTATGTTTCAAGTATGATTGGTTGATCTTTAGTGTTAGCATCATTAAAGGGACTCAAGGATGTGTATGGTGGTTTGAGAATATGAAAGGGGCCTTATTATATGTGAAGAAATATTTGAGATATTATGTTCATAAGTGAAATTAATTTATTTGTCCATATTTTTCATCTAGATACTTTGGGTCCAATGGCAGAAACTCTGAGTAGGCATATTGATGACATCACCATTGCCACATGTGAATGAGTCAAGGGAAGTTGGTCATATGGTTGTATTAATAGTAGTCCCTATTTTTTATGTGTCAGATATTAAGTCATGTATCAAATCATGGCCAAATATATGAGGGTGAAAATTTGTATTCTCAGTAAGAGTTCATCATTTTCCCATACTTAGCCCAAATTTGCAATGTGACAAGGAAGAGCCAAGTACGCAGTTTGATGATGGAATATCTCACACCTATGGAAATTTTAGGAGAAGGTAATCATATGAATTTTTTTAGTTTTAGACCTAATTTATTTTACCTACATTTTATATCATGCAATGAAGAATGTCAAAAGATATGCATATGCAAAATTTGACTATGTTTTTCCATACTTGGACAAATTTGCATAAGGTAACAAGAAGCCGAGTAAGCATTTTTATGGGATAATATCTTGTACATGTGAAGGTGTAAAGAGAAATTGACCATATGGTTATTTTAAATTTTGATCCTATTTTATTTTCTATAAATTTCAAATCATGCATTGAAGCATGACAAGATTTATGCATGCTCAAAGTTAACTTCTTAGGCAGGTTTTGACATAGTTGGCTTCATGATACAATATTTTACGAATTCATTTTAATGATGGTATATCTCACATGCATGAGGGTTTCAAAAGTAGTGTGTCACATGGTTGGATTATCCTATGTGAGTAGATCATTTGGTCCAAATTTGAGATCCTACATCAAAGTGCAAAAGAAGTTATTAAGGATAAAAATGGCTATTCAGGCATATTGAAAGGGTCTCCATAGTCATTTTTTAAAGTGTTAAATCTTAAGCAAGATCGACGATGTGCCTTGTTATAATAAGTCAAGAAGTAGTGAGATGAAGATAGGTGAATGATGTTTAATAACTAATAAAAGGTAAAGAATAAGGATCAAACAATGAGTAGTCATTCATATAAATTGATCAAATGGTGAACATTGATAATTAAATACCTAGTTAATCTATAGAGATCGATGGACTACATTGAGTCAACATTATAAGATTGCATTATATGAGGTCAATGTGACTAATGTTTAACATTTGAGCATTGGTAATTATGCATAAAAAATTATAAGAAATCAATGATGTAAATTTGATTTAAGATAAGAGGACATGAGATTTAAGCATCATGCTCGAAGGTTAACTATGACCATTGCTATTCAAATATATGAATTTACATAGGGAAAAATCATAGTTCTATATTATTAAATATATTTTGATATAAGCTGAATTTTTTGGTGATATAAAAATCAAAGATGAATAGGACTCCATATCACATCTAATGAACTTGATTTGAAGATTTGAAAGTGAATATAGTCAAAGATACTAATGTTAAAATTTGACTATGTGTTTGTGCTTATTTTGCAAGTGACCCAAGAAGGATGTTTGAGCATGTGTTGTTTCTATTTCAATGTATCACGATGAATTAGATATTAGATCATGTTGTAAAATACATTAGGATGCTCTATGTGAACTTTATAGGTGTGATAAATCTATCTTGAGTATGAACAACACTTAAGAAGTTGATAATGTGTTCGTCCATGGTGATTATATACACCAGGTTAATGTTTGAGTTGTTTGAGAATACATAAAGGTAAGATAAGTTGACTATGATCATTTGATGATGTTTTAGGGGACATAAGGAGTTGACCCTTATATTTTAAAGGTAAGATAAGTTGACTATGATCATTTTCTTGAGGGTGGGCTAAATGGGTGAATAGGTCTCCGTGAGACCTATAAGAGCTACAAGTGCCTAATTAAAAGGTGTAGCTAACTAAGGGTGATCTATAGATGCTATGGCTGACCTATGAATATTTTATTGATCTTTTTCTTTGTATTATATATGTCTTCAAGGTTATTACATGCCTAATGGCTGACCAAGGTAGTGTTTATCAAGATTTATCTATAAATAATGAAATCAAATATGGTGATTTATAGACTTTATGTGAGTGACTTCGATAGTGTTGAGAGAGGATTGCATGTGTTTCAGGGAGTGAAGGATTGGTAGAGTGACCTAGGGATGAGTTTAAGAGTAAAATATATTGAGGACTATTTTTATGACTTGTAGGTCATATTCTTATTGACAAAGTAGTGCTCTTGTAGATTAAGTGTGAGGGAAGGTAAAGAGTGATTAACATAGGTCCATCATTAGGTGTTTTAAACATCAATTCAGATGTGGATGTGTTTATAGGTTTATTTTAGAAGCTCAATATCTATGGTGGCTATATCCTCCTTACAAGGTGAAACTTGCTAAAAGGTTTGGTTGTTGTTATAACTCAGCTAGATAGGTGTGGCAACACCTTATGGGATTGTAGTCTCACTAAATAGGGATTGTATTTCCTTGATCATTTATAGATGGTCTAAATTATATCTTACTATTATAGGATAGTAGTCCAATTTTATGTTCCAGTGAGTTTTATTCCCCAAGGGGGTTTCCCACGCATGTCATGTGTTATGTGATTGATCTTGCATTGTCTCTCTTGATCATTATTATGAATGATGTATATGGTTCATGAATTCTTATGGTAATTGATTAAGTATTTGTAAATATTAGAATTGAAGTTTGATTATTTGGACTCACTAATTCAACCCCCTGTGAATGATTATACCTCTAACACCCATTTGCATTCAACACTTGATGATAGAATGATCATTACAATAAAATCCAACCCCCAATTAGCAAATAATTGGTCATCTTGGATTGGTTGGAGAGGAAGAGATATTAATATTTTCTTGCCTATAAATTAGGCACATTTCTCATAATTTTTCACCCATCTATTCACATATTTGAATAGGTCAAGAGAATGGTATCCTAGCCTCATTATTTTGATAGGAATGGTCTTTGCCAAAAAATGGCCACCTAATGAGCCATCATGAAACTCTTAGAGTACATTCAAGATTTGATAATGCTTAATTCACCTCACTATATCTCCATTAATGCCTTTCCCAAATAATATCCCATTAATGAGAGTATAAGGAATAGATTAGAGCCTGAAGTAGCTTTTTTTGGACTATTGGAGCTCATGTGAGTAGTCATCAGTTTGTAGGAAGATACCCATGTTATAAATCCATTTTTTAAATAGATGAGGATTCAATGGTTGAAATGCCTATCAAATGTATATTGCATCAAAAACCTTAATTTTAGAATCAAGCTACTCACATAAGCCTTTTCCTCTTGTGACCTTAGTTATTTTAATGATCATACAATATTCCATTACTTTTATGATACAACCTATTTTTTATCATTTATTTCTTGTCTTATAAGGAACTTCTATATGCTCTGGTGACTAATCATTAGATCAATTTTGTTTTTTAAGATCATGCATATAAAATTTTAGAGGAATTTTATTACTACATATACTTTCTACTCAAAAAAATTATACCTTTCCTCACAATCCTTTAAGGATTGATCAAAAAAGGCTTTTAGCTATTCCAACTGATATTTGTTTTATTAGGTTACTATAGTTGATATATTTCCTTCCCCTCCAAAAGTATAGATAATTAATTCATTCTCAAAGTTGGGATTTACAAGAGTCAGATCTTGAGAAATAACCTAATTAATGGCTTCAAAGACATTCTTTCCTTACCTTTTATAGCTGATCTTGACCCCTTTTTAATCATAGTAGTAAGGGGTTTGGCCATGGTGAAATAATTTGAAATGAACCTCATCACAAATTTGATTTTCCCTAGGAAACTGTATAACCCTTTTTGTGTCTTAGAAGTGCCAGTGAAGAGATAACACTTACCCTTTCTAGATGTATTCTAAGGACTTATTTCAAGACTATGTGTCCTAGTAGTTTCCAAAATAATATAAAAATACACACTTCTTTGGATTAAGGGAAACTCCAAACTCTCTACATCTTAAAAAAAGCCTTCCAAGGGTGATTTAAGTGGTCACCAAACTATTTTGAATAAACTATGATGTCATCTATATACACCAAGATCATTTCATTGATGAAACATTTGAAATCCATATCCATGTCCATCTATAAGGTAGCACCAACATTGGTTAGATTGAAATGCATATTCTTATAGGTGTATGTGCCCCATTTGGTAGTGAAGGTGCTTTTGAACTAGTCAAATTCCTGAACTACAATTTGGTTATATCTAGAATAACCATCTAGAAGGGAAAGCCTCTTAGATTTGGATACTATTTAGAGGATTTTATTTATGGTTGGAAGGGGATAATGGTATTTCAAGGATGCTATTTTTAGGTCACAAAAATCTACACAAATATTTATTTCACCATGCTTTTTCCTAACACAAACCAAGTTAGCAACCTAGGATGAATGTTTAATGGGGAAAATAATGTTGGATTTTATCAACTTAGACAACTCATTCTTTATCAAAGCATATTTTTTGTGTTTATTTGCCTCTATTTTTTTCTAAAATGTTTAGTATTTGGGTCAAACTCTATTGTGTGTTGGGATAGGATATGGTCAAAACCCCTTAGATATTTTTAACTCTAAGTGAAGTTAACATCAAATTCTTGACATAATTGAATAAAAACTTACTTTTAAAATGTGGTACATACCTTTTTGATCTTCAAATTATTTCCTTTTAGGATGGATACTATCTCATAGTCTTCCCCCTTGATTGTGAGATTTTTCTTCTCACCCTTTAAGTGATCATTAGAGTTGAAAATAATTTTTAAAGTAACAAGATCCATGGGAAACTTGTTAGTAATCAGTTGAATTATCTTTTCCCCATACTATTCTTAGATCCTTGACTAATTTTTGCCAAATAATTTAGCCTCATATTGTATAAAGTTAATAATTTTCTCATCATTGTCAAAAAATTACTAGTTGCTTGCATTATTAGGGATGGATGGTCTCACTATGATCTTTACATGTTGACTATTATCCTTATTAATCTCTTCAGGTAGATTATATTGAGAACCCATAGAGGGCATGTGATTAGTATCCTTATTTTTTTCTTTGTATTGATTAAAATTTTATAGAAATAAAATATTTAAACAAGTCCCAAAACCTTTGTTTGTAATATCTCAACAAGTTGTTCTTAGTCATTCTTTTTTATCTTACCTAGAGAGCAATTAGTTCATTGTCAATAAAAACCTATAGTGATTGAATCCCCATTTCCGTTACCAACTAGAGACCTCAAATGAATGATTCATATTCTCCTACATTATTATTGTAGCTAAACTATAGTCTAAAGGAGTAAAAATAACTCTCCTTTTGGGGAGAGACCAAAATAATATGAAAAACTACATCATTACTACTCCTTGAGCTATCAAAGTATAGTTGCCACATTCACTTATGATATTCAACTAGTTTACCAAGATTTGGGATGATCACATAATCTTCATTGATGTAATAATTTCTCAACCCTATTTACTTGTGATAGTCATAAAGGTCAAATTTGAAAGTCAATCCCCATTAATCAAGGTGAGTGTCTGGGATTTCTTCCAAGGGTGTTGGAACTTCATGGCCAAATTCATCTTCTTGGTCTTGTACTATAAATTAAAATCCATATGGATAGGAGTGTATGGTTCAATGTGGTATTTGGTAATTGGTTTAGCCCTTATGGTAACACTATTACCATATGTTGTCCTGAGCAACATATACAACCAATTAGTAGATAGGTACCCTCCCAATTTTGTAGTGAAGTCTTAAGAAAAGCAAATGGAAAAATACAAGGTAGGTAAATAATTGATGTCTTTGGAAATGGATAATATTGGAAATATATGGATGGTACATTTTAGACATTTAATAACCCCAAATATTTGGATAATATTTACATCCAATTGAACCATTCATTTTGTTACAGGTGCATATTCAACAACTAACACACTTTCTATTTTCTTGGGCATAATAGAGTTGTTAACCATAGAGTCTACCATATAGTTATGGAAAAGAATTTTTTCAACTATAAGGGCAAGGTATAAAATGGGGGATTATAATTTTTACTTACTTTTATGTCCATTTGAGGTTGACATAAGCTAATTATAGTAGTGGGTCCCTTGATTGAGACCTTATCTATTTGTTGGAAATTTTTTAGAGCTTCCTGAAGCAAGTCCCTCTATACTAGGATGGATAATGCTTCTCACATGGGAACATTTAATTTAATACTTTTAATTTGTTCTCAATTATTGAAAATAATTCTACCAGCCTTTTCTTATGCCTTCATGGGAGCTACATCTTCTTTTATGTAATTTGGTATCAATAGTTTTGAATTTGATTAACCCATCGACACATTAGGTGGATTTTGAGTTGTGTTGATTTTGGTAACCTATTATACAACATTAAAAGTTTTATCCTATTCAAAATCAGGGGACTGATGACCTTATATTTCCCTCTTCTTAGAGTGCATATTTTCTTCCACTAAACCACCACCATTGGTCAGGATTTCCTCCTAGTTTATGCCACAAAAATCATCTTCTTACAAGTTCAAAAGAGTGGTCTCATTTTCAAAGGAATAATTACCTCTTATTACTTAGTATTAGTTTCCTCTTTCTATAATTTTGGGGTTGATACACATTGTACCATTAAGGCTTGACTATGACACCATGATGGTAAGTGTTTTGATTATGTGGTTAGGCACAAGGATAACACCACTTATATTCTTAGGTCAAGTTATTATGGATGGGAATGATGGCCTTAAAAGTACATGGGTAGATAAAGCATAGATATTTTGGGGCTTTTATTGCATGATTTAGCTTTGAAGTTAAGAATTGCCTAAATATGGATGACTATTGGGCTGATATGCTTGGTTAGGTGGTTAGTAAGGCCTTAATTTTGGTATTGTTTTCTTTTCATAGCTACCAAATCATTACCAAATATTTGAATTAATGACTTAAATTTGTAAAAATAATTTAAATGAATAGGAGTTAAATCTAGTTGATTTTTTGTTGTGGTTATTGGGGCTATAATAGGTTGAGTGAAATATAATTTTTAGAATAATGACATTCGAGGCCAAAGAGCAATTTTCCCTGTTAAAATGAGGTAATTTTTGGCTCTTATTACAATTTTAAAATAATTAGGGATTATAATTCCACCAATAAGTTGGATCATGATATTTATATCACTATTTTACTTAAACTATAAAATAAAACATTTTTCAATAATGATTTGACCAACACTAGAATCATATTCCACATCTTTTGGAAATGGAAATTAAATTCACTCATAAACTCATGAGTATCCTATTTAATGGTTTTTAGTTTCTCAGCTAGAGAGAGGTGGTCACTCTTATCCTAAAATTGTATGGATATGGTAAAATGTAGATCATCCTAGACATGGATGGAATTGGGAACTAGATTCCTATACAACTATAGGGATTTACCCTTAAATGATGAAGTAACAAGTCTGATAACAACATTTTCTTATGAAATGTTATGAAATGAATAGATTTTGGAAACATATTTAATGTGTTTAATGGGTGTGGTAGTAGTTTCAACTATAAAATATGGAATACTTTTTAGAGCTGAGGTGGGTATATCATCATACTAGGCCAACATAAGTGGGTTGCCTCTATTGAATGGTACAACATTTTGATTTCTCTATGCCATAATGAGAGGTATGAAAAAATTTAGGGTGTTTGTGAGAGATGTAGGAAAAATTTTAGGATTTACTCTGGGGTTAAGTAAAATTGACCTTGATTTCTTTTTATATGGAAAATATAATTCTTACAAGATGGTCATCTTACACTTAGTAGATGATCATGTCTATATGTTTAGCATACGTAAAAAAGAATTTAATAAATTTGTAAGTTGATGGAGTCATCACATGCTCTTTATATTTACACAAATCTCACATAATGATTGTTTAGAATAACACCAATTTCTTAGTTATGATCTTTGGGTCTCATAAGGCATACCAAAAACTATTATCAATTAAATTTTCTACCTGCTATGTTTTGTAGGAGTTGTAGTACTTAGGAATATAATGACATAATGGGATCACCTCTAAGTTTTTGGATCTTGGTGAATTTATTTTAACCTTCAAATAAGGTTGAATTTCTTTAACTAAGCTTAGTGCAACTGATAGATGACCAGTTCAATTCGAACTATAGCTTCTTTGTGATTTTTCTTATAACTAGGGTTTTATTTGTAAGGAAAAGAATTTTGAAATATTTTTTAAACTATAAATGGTGATGTACCAAAGGGTTTTAGTTGAAATTATTTATTTATTTTATCAAACAAAGTGTAAAAAATTATATACTGAAATATCTTGAAACACAATCTTACATGAGTATGAAATCAAAGGTAATATTGGACATTTTATCAAATAAGGAACAAAGTTCTCAATTTTTCCTCAACAAGATTTTAAAAGGGAAAGATAAATACCAAAAATAATCCTATATGAATGAAATAAGATGTATATCATTCAAAAATGTAGAAAAATCCATACATACACAAGGATTACACAAAATAAGGAAGGACAAAGTTGAGTATAATGATATTCTTCAAGTTACAACATGTAGATGAACTTCTCAAAAAAAAATATATATATTCCTTAGTAAAAATATCCATGGGATACATATGAGACCCATATTCATACAAAACACTTACTCTCTTGAGAGAAAACAAGTCCAAAACCTTTAGACTTACTCTTGGAGAAAGAAATCAGGGAGTGCTCATACAAATATCCTCATTTATAGCTTGAAAAGGCATACTTGGTGGAGTATAAATAATAAGAGGACTCTACAAGTAGCTGGGAACTTTGCCAAATGTTGAAGAGGGATAAAATGTTTTTTTAGTCTTCCATTCAAACCATCTCTCCTTGATATTAGTTGAATAAATCTTTCACTAAGAAATGGGGTGCCAAAATGAAACTTCAAGACTTGTTCAACCTTTTAACAAAGTTGAATGTTTTTTTCAATATTGGAATATTTTTAAACATAACTTGAAAAACCTAACTTTGAAATTATAGTTGATACTTTTGTAACTTATAATTCACTTGACAAAAAGGTATGTGAAAATTACAATGTGAGATTTTACAACTTTTATGACATTAAACTTATCAAAAAGAAAAGTGCAAAATACAAGTTTTAATTTTTAAACTTAACCATGATGAAATTATAATTGAAAATTACAAGTGGCTCTTTTTCAACTAAAATCTATGATTTTTCAAAATGACTGTTGTAATTTACAACTTTTAAATTTATAGATTTTCAATGTAACTTACAATTTTTTTAATTTATAGATTGCATTCTTCTTAAATAATTAAACAATAATCAATGACAGTGACATTAGAGGATTCATTTTCCACTTGTATCTTCTTTATGTAAGCATCAAAATTGATGAATATTTCTTATAGGAAATCTTCATTGGGACTAATTTTGTAAACATTATTGATGTCACATTTTATCATTACCTCAGATAATTATCTGGAATAAGTTCTATAAATTTGGATATCTTTGCCCATGTGATCAAGTGTATTATATTACTTTATAAACTGGTATATGGAATCCAAATTGAAAATTGTGTCATGTGTAACTCCCTCTTAATCACCTCCTTGAATTTATCTTGGAAAACCTGAAATGAAAGAGGTTTAAATTTTTAATCTACTTCCTCACATGAAAATTTACAAATTGAATCTTTGATGTCATACATTACATTAGTGGCTTTATCACTTGTGATTTTTGCCTTATCAATACTTTCATTAAGTATTCTAACTCTGAACTTGGATTCCCTCTCCATCTCATCATGCTTCAATATATTTTTGAGTAACTTTATAGACACGAGGATGTCACTCTTTATTTGGTCAATAGCCTATAACTTGGGAGAGTAGAGCTTTAGCCTTTCAACTTATTCCTCATATTTTATTAATTATACCTTGAAATTTATAAGGTCATCCTTCAATGTTTTCAAATAATCCATTTCCAACCCTATCACCTTGTTCCCTTTGGTGACTAGGTTTTTGGCCTAGTTCTTTGTATCACTACCCATTATGCTAATATCTATCATTGTATCAAATGTCTCTTTATCAAGGAATTAAGAGGGAGTTTGAGTTAGATGGGTTAGTTTGAGTAGATGTGTTGGTTTTATGACCTTCCTGAAATCATCCATTTACTATTATAAATTGTTCTTCAACTCATCCTTTGTGACCTTGTCATTATCTATTTTATTGAAGAGAGAACTTATGCTTATTTGGACATCATGTTTCATTCTAGCTCTCATTAGATGATCAAGGTGTACCATGGATACCTAATAATCCACCATCATTAATTGTTATTATATTTTTTAGGCTTGGGAAATACTATCTCTACATACTTCTCCCCTATTACATAATAAAAGACTCTAGAAATAGTCTTGAGACCTCTCTTTGGTCATTTAGATGCTTCTAATAAACTAGAATATAAGGTATTAGTGATATAATTTTCATCATCTTCATAGACAGTAATTGTGAAATTTAAGTAGGAATGGATACCAATTAATTGTGTCCTATTATAATGTCCACTATTACCTATGAATCTATGATTAAATCTTCCACACTCGTAGTTACTGTAAAAAGTCTCATATCTACCACTAAAAATGCCACTAAGTATTGGATTGATGATTTAGATATCTCTACACCATTTATGGGTTGACTAAGTGTAGTTGTGTTATTGGGATTCTTTATTCCACATCTTTGGTGGGAGTTTGGGTCAAAGTGAGATTGGGAGAAGGTGAGGATACTTAGATAGGTAACAAGCTAAATTATGGAAGGATAGTTCCCATGGTAGAAAAATAATTTAGCAATGTGGTTTTAATGGTAATATTAGAAGTTGTGGGTATTGTTATTGAAGATGAAGATGGAAATATTATTAGCATAGGGGTTGTGGTAGATAGTGGGACTATATTTATAATGACTAAGTTAGCAACCATGAATTACTAGGTGGTGTTCATGATCAATGGGGTGGTAGTAGATATAGGGGATGAGGTGAAAACAATTATGAAAGAGGGAGGTGAGGATGGAGTTTGGATAACTAACTACATTAATTAGATAAATACTAAGGGGATCACTTGTACTAGTAGGATAGATGGTGGAGTAATTAGTTGCACAAGTTTGATGGTAGAAATAAGGGGAAGGGTTATAATATCTGAGTCCCCTATATAAATTGGTAGTGCTTGGTCAATGGTTGGGTTACTAGGAATGGGGTACTATAAGTGGCCCTTTTGATGTTATTTTTTTTGCTTCCCATTTGTGTGAGATGACTAGTCCCATTACCTGATCTGCTTGGGTACCAATATTGGAACCTTTTATTACTTATAACTCTACCCATTTATCCTTAGCCATATTGAACCTATTTGTGATGTTTAAGATCTCTTTTATTATCTTTACCCCCTTACTTCTTAACTAGTTTAAATTCCTATAGATTACTAGGGTAATCTTGTCTAGTAATGAAAAAGATTTGGGTGTAGACCACTTGATTTGAGGAAATGGTTAAAATTAGATATGATTATCATAATAAAACCTATCTACTGGCTATTATTTATATTTCAACTCATCTGATACTAGTTTCATGTCATATTTCCTAATCTACTCTAGGGTCATCATAGAATAATCCCTCAACCTAACCTCTTCCTCATCTTGCATGTCCTCCTAGTAATATTTATAAAAGGGAATGTGAGAAAATGAATAACCTAATAAACTAGAAATAAAACCTATAATATCATGAAGGGGCCTAGCTTCAAAGGTTCTTACAGTCATATGATTAGTTTTTTCCTTTGCACATTTAGCCTTGGATAAGGAAGTGAATGTGTATCTCCCTATATTAATATTTAAGTGTATGCCTAATTTGTGTCTACTTGATAGGAAATTATTGTTTTACACTATTTGTCATACATGTTCCATTAGGGTCCACTTATCACTGACATATCTAGGAAGGGTGTAAGCACACCCACTAGAATCACCAACTCTAATATAGGAAAATGTGGGGAAATGGATGAAGTATGATCCCTAATTTGTAATATTTATCATCATATCATCACAAAACCTTATCTTTCTTAGTTATTATTCAAACATAGTTATGATACAGTAGATAAAGGCATCATTAACTATCTTAAATTGTTTTTTAATTCCATCGAAAGTGAGATCAAGATAGTAATTATAAACTTTATTAACTTGATCTGACAGTATGTTTAACCATAGGAATGCCCTCCTTTTTCCCAAATCATAGATGAGGTAGGAGCTCATGTATAATTTTCTAATATTTTTAAGCTCTATCAATTATTTGTGATTGGATTTATTGATTAATTCATCCTAATGAATGTATTGTTTACTTTTTTAGATTACCTATAAATATATATATATATATATATATATATATATATATATATATTGGTACATCCAATATTGGTTTCTTTTTGAATTTTAACTTCCTTTAACTCTATGTAAGATTAAAATGATGTCGCGTACCTCATCTTTGAATTCTATCTTGGATATGGTCCTAGGAATTCTTGATGTTAAATATTTATGGATCTGCAACCACTATTTATTTATAATCTATTGACAGGATAAGGTGTAATCCTAGTAGAATTTATTGGAGGAGTTAGGATTAATATATATATAACTTTCAAACTCTAGCATTAATAATACAATGTCAATGAAATCTAGATCTAATTTCAAAAAGAATTCCACCTTATCATTCACTACCTCTCTTTATCTAGATCATAATGTTTGGCCATATTGAGCACAAGCTTGGGCCTTTACACTAATAATGGAAAGCCTATATCCTAAGGTAAAACATTATCATATAGGATTTGAATATAGTCATTTTTGAATTATACATTGATCCTAGTCCATAAGTTAACTAGGCCTGTGTGGCCTATGTTAGTGTTAGTTATATCATTAATGTTAGAATCTAAGCTACAAGGGATAATAGGTCTCTTTTATTTGAAATTCATCTCCGTCCCATACATATACAATAATAAAATGTTTGAGAGAAATAACTATAGATTTGGTCAGGCTTTGGGTTTGTAATTGAAAGTAATTTTCCCACCTTTAACTTGGAAGATTTTCATTAAGCTTCTATAGGAGTTTTGTATTGATGGGAATATGGTATAAAATATCATATGTAACACGTAACATAGATTTGATGGTGTTTTAACTTGTAAAATCACTTAAAAAGAATAACAAAATCTTTATCAAGGTTTTGGGGTGTAACTCATAGTTCAAAACATAGACCAAAGGTCTGGTAGGAATACGGTTTGTATTTGTAGTTAGATCTCTACTAAGAACTCAGGGTCATAAAATAAGATGTATCTCTATTTATATTTGAGACTATAACTGTGGTGTTTCTACAAAATCTCTAATGGAGGTTTAGGTTGAGAAGATAATCTTGATAGCCATCTAAGTCTAAGCTTAGGAATAAGTAAAGCTTTGGGAATATTCCTAAGTTCTTAAATTAATATGAAGGAAGAGGAATTAGAATTGATGAAAAACCTTTCAAAAAAAACCTAAGGTAATTTAAACAAGAATTGAGACAAATTTTAATAAGATGTTAACATGTGAATGTAAGAAACTAGAAATTTGTGAGTAATATAAGATCAAATGATGATGCATTTAATAATCTTAGAGAAAAAAATCCTAATTATGATAAGGGAAAATACCTAAGCTTTGCATAAAATGAATAATGATGGCTAATGATATAGATTAAATTCAAAGGAAAGTGTATGTGACCTAGGAGAATACTGGTATGCATTTGTAGGGTTTTATAAGTGATGGATCTAGTGTTCATTCATTGGAAATAGAGTTCTTGTTTTGATGTTCCTCGTCTTGGAGGTGAATGGGATTTGGTCATGACATTACTTGGCAATGGTGCTCTAGATTGCAATGTTTAAAAATGAGGTAAAAAAACTAAAATATATACCAAAACCCTTAATTAATGGTATGCATGCTAATAATGGTTGTAGATGTGTTAATAGGTGGAAATGTAGGTTTCCAAAGTCCCCTTACACGTTTGTAACTTGCAATATGTTTATAATTTTCTATTTCCCACTTTTATTAGTAGTCAAAAATTTAGGAAACCTTGGCATATTTGTAAATTTGTAATATTTCCTTCATTCTCCACTTTTCTCTTGCTGTTGAGGGGTTTTAGAGGTGGACATGTTTAAGAAGTGGGGAGAAGAATTCGGATTACACTTTTCAACATTTTAAAGTTATAAACTGTAGTGGAAATTTGTATTTCCACTTAGATCTTAATGAAAAGTGGGAAGTAGTATCCACATCACACTTTGCAACTTTGAAAATTTACAAAGTGTAATGCAAATTCTAGTCCCTACCTAGGACTTGGTATGTAGGAAAACAAAGATATAAGTGCACTTTAAAACTTTACAAAGTTACAAAGTGCACAAAAATCTCTAATTTCTACTTGTTACTTATTGAGCACAAATTGGAGGTTTAAGTTCTTTTTTCAACTTATAAATTTGAAAATTACACCTAAATATTGTTTTCCTACTTGGATCTTTCAAAAGGATACTTAGTCCATTATGAAGCTTTTACTCAAAAAAATTTATAGGTCTCCTCTAAAGCATAGGGTGTTTTAAGGTTTTTGGCACAAAAATATCAACATACTTTGTCCAAGGTTTATCATTATTATGGAACAATCATGACATGATATTGGTTGTAGTTGATCAACAAACCAATGTAGATCACTTTATACTAGGAAATTTGATTGATGATGTGCCTACACTTGTGAACATGATCTTAGAGGAATTGTATTGATTTCATGGTTTTCTAGAGAAGATTATTTGAGATCATGATCTAAAGATGGCTTCTATATTTTGGTTGACTTTGAATTTAGCTCTAGGTACTCAGTTTAACTTTAGCAATGCATATCACCCACAAATTGACTGATAGATAAAGTGAATTAATTAGATTTTAGAGGATATCTTTCATATTTATTCCATATTTAAGCAATACAAGTGGGAATATTATATTCTATTGGTTGAGTTTACTTACAATAACTCATACTAATTATCTTAGAAGATGGCACCATTTAAGGCATTGTATAGAAAGAGGTGTAGAACACCAATTAGTTAAGATAGGTTGGAAGACAGTGTAGTATTTGGGCTTGAGATACTTTAGATTGGTTTAGGTAAAATGAATACCTTATGATTTTGCACTAAGGTATGCAAAATAATAAGGAAGAGGCAAATTAAGGCTAGAAATTTAAAGTATTAATTTAAATAGAAAAATTCAAGTCAAAATAATAAGGAAGAGGCTGGTTTAGGTATATGAAAGACATAAAAATTATTCAAATTTAAATAGAAAAATTAGGCAACTTTATGTACGTGATAAAGTGTTTCTAAAGGTTAAGGATAAAAAAAGCTCGATTAAATTTGATAAGTTGGAAAAACACTCACCAAGATATGTGGGACCCTTCAAGGATTTATAATTGGTCCAACCTTTAGTGTATAGGCTTGGATTTCCACTAGCTCTAGCTCTTTTTCATTGTTTCTTCCATGTGTCTTATCCTAAAAAGTATATAGTTGATCCTTCACATGTGTTGGATTGGAATGCTTTATAGGTTTTAGATCCTGGGGTGATTATGTTAGAACTAATCAGAGTAATTGACACTCACAAAATTTATTTTCATAATAGATAAGTGTCATAATTCAATGTCCTATGGGACCAATACTCTAAGGATAACTATGATTTTAAGGACTATGATGAGTTTTACATGCTATTTCCACATTTGTTTAATTCATTTGTTACTATTTATTATATTATTTACTACTGAGTAATGTTTTAAATTCATAAATTGTGTTTGAATAAACATCATCAAGATGATGACCAATTTTAGGGTGGAAGGATGCCACTTTCTAATTTCTCTCTAAGATAAATAATATATTTAATCCATGCATTATTTTGGTTGATTAGTTGATTAACTAACATTTGATTAATTTTTATGACATATGTTGATTATGGGATAATTTGTGTTGCTTAATTTACATGATTAGATGTTGTGGGTTAGCAGTAATTTTATGTTCATTATATCATGATCATTTTTTATTATTTTATGGCATTATATTACGTGGAGATAACTACCTTCATTGCCATGAGGTGGATGCAAGATATATTCTTTCCTCAGATCATGATGGAGGGAGAGTATCATTGGAGAGGGTGGTTAGATGGAGATGTTGGGGGTCGATAGAGAATGAATCTATAAACCCTTACACACACCACTTAGTAGATCATGTTTTTTAATTGGTTTATATGGAATACCATTTTTTGTGTGCTTTTCCTTTTGATGACTATTAGTATGCTTTTTGGTAAAAGATTAATTATTGATTATGATCATGCTAATTATTTGAGTGATTTCATGCTAATTATTTGAGATATTTCACTTATGTTTTGATCTTACATAACTCATCTTATTTGGATAAATGAAATAATTTGTTTATGTTTACTTATATCATTGCCTTATTATGTTTGGCTGAATAGTAAAACATTATGATATTGTGATAGATTCTATAATCATTACATGATTTATAATATATATATATAATAATAATTAAATATTATTATTATGATAATTACATTTTCATTTTGAAAGATAATAAAATTGTTTTTAAATGGATTATATTAGATTAACTATCTATTTTCAATATTTATATTCATATAAATAAATGGACATATTAACATTAATTTTTTTAATAATTTTAGAAATCATTGTAATTCTAATGTTGTGGATAACATCTAACATAAACTCTAACTTTTATTATGCATAGTTGCATTACCAAAGCTATATGATTTGATTGTGTTAGTCATTGCATGGGTAAATACTTTGGTTATTAAATAGTTAAAGTCTAGCATGGAATATAATAATTATTTGACTTATATGATTGGGGTGGTCGATGATGGATTGATCATTGTCATTAAATTTTTTTAAAGGAATAGAATATGATTAATTAGGTATTTGTATACAAGTGTTAAAAATGCTTAGGTAAATAATCACATGTTGACTTTATTTAAGAAACATTTGAGAGGAGATTAGGGGGTTTATTGTGTTTACATCGAAGTGGAGTACAAGCAATTTGGGCATGAAGAATTGGAACAATTATTACTAATTGTTAATGATGGAGTAGTAGATAAAAATGAAGGATGGAAAAATAAATAAAGGAGGAGAGTGGGACTATGAAGGGGGACACATGACACATAAGATGGCCCACAACATTCTTAGTGTAGAAGGAATAAGGTGAAGAAGATGTTAATAATTGTGAAGAAGGAATGCCACGTATCTGTCTTCGACATTCATACATTCACCAGGTTGGTATTGTAATTCAAATTTTTAATGAAATAATGAATGGGTTTTTATTTCAATGTTATGGTTACTAGTATTATAAGATTTAATTATTAGGAAAACTAGGTTATATGGGGAGCCCTATCAAAGGTTTAGCTTCTATAGAACCCCACATTCAAACTAGGGTAACTTGAGATATGGGGTAGAGAAAGCCATGGTTATTGTTGGGTTATCAAATTCCTTATCCTGCACATCTATAGATTTACAAAAATCTTTTTCCATTATATTAATATTATCCTAATGGGTATATGAATAATATGGCTCGTAACGTTTAATTTAAACCAAATTATTACATATGAATTTAGGGTATATGAGAATATAGAATAAAATAAGTTCCTATATACATGTTTGACTATTACATTACATTGACCTTTTGAGTTTAGGATTTGGGTTATAAATATATATATATATATATATATATATATACATAAATATATATATGAGTATATAGTTAGTTAAAATCTAATTAAGTATATAAGTATATTCATATGTGTGTGTATTATTGTGTGTGTGTCTATATATATATATATATATATATATATATATATATATATATATATATATATATATATATGCTAGTATGTTGAACTATCTGATTTCATTAAATGATTGTATATATACACATACATACACACACATATATACATATACATATATGTATATATATTCATAGATATATACATGTGTGTGTGTATATGTACATGTGTGTGTAGTTGACAACCAGATATATATATATATATATATATATATATATATATATATATATATATATATGCTAGTATGTTGAACTATCTGATTTCATTAAATGATTGTATATATACACATACATACACACACATATATACATATACATATATGTATATATATTCATAGATATATACATGTGTGTGTGTATATGTACATGTGTGTGTAGTTGACAACCAGATATATATATATATATATATATATATATATATATATATATATATATATGCTAGTATGTTGAACTATCTGATTTCATTAAATGATTGTATATATACACATACATACACACACATATATACATATACATATATGTATATATATTCATAGATATATACATGTGTGTGTGTATATGTACATGTGTGTGTAGTTGACAACTAGATATATAAGTGACTATGTCTTATAAATTTTAATATTCAAGTTGTATGAACTGGACACAAGATATGTTTTAGACCCTAAGCTAGTTTATGAACATGGATTATCATGTAGAATTAGAATAATTCATGGGAATTCCTTTTTTAATAACCAAGGTATGGGTAGATGAACAATTAGACTATAGGTTTATTTATTGGTTCTCTAAAAGTATTAATACCAATAAGGTTTTTATGGTTAAGTTCAGTTATTTTTATGAACCTCACACATATATGATGGGACTATGTATAATGAACTATATATAATTATTATTGTTAATTATGAAATAATTTTGAGTAGTTTATAAAGAGGATTAGGTATATGGGTTCCTGTAGGTTCATTGTTTATTCAAATTTGTGTTAAGTTTGTTTATATGGCCAAGCCTAAGATATTTCCATTGATAGGTGAGTAAGTATTTGACAATGTGTTAATTATTTCTTTGTTTAAACCTGAACAAGGTAAAATTGGTTATGTTTATTTATAATTTCACTTATGAATAGAAAAATCATGAATGATTGTTTTGATTAAAAATTATTTAAATATATTGTAAGATAAATAAGATTTGAGTTTGAACTATAGAATTTCTGTGTATCTATTTATCATGGGAAATGGAGTTTCCACAATTTAATAATAAGGCTATGGGGTCTTGATTGTAAATTGACTATATACTTCATGTATAAAATACACTCTAAAGATAAATATAGTGGATGTCACCTTAGTTTTTATACTATATAAATAGAGTATGTAATGCAATGTAATTGTATATATGCATAATATATAAATATTTATTATAAATACATATTTGTTATAATTTTTATAAAAATGAGTAATAGATGCTTGATTATATTTGTTGTTATAATATCATTTGAATGTTTATAAATAAAAAAGTCATTGTATTTATGATATTAAATATAGAACATAATTGTATGTATGGATTAGAATTATTATATGTGTAATATGAATAATTTAATAGCCAAGTTTATAATATTATTTCATGGAGAAATAATATTATAAGTTTCTTAATGTTTAAATCAATTGATGGCCTAGATATTCATAACCTAAAAGGTTTGTTATATTGACTATTTTTTTATTGTTTGTTATTTATAATAAACTAGATGCTTGGATTTCATTCACTTCATTTGATAGATTAAATGAATGCTTTTGATATTTATGTTTTTAGCATATTTTATGATTAGCTAAAGTGAAATATATGATGAATGAATCTATTGATTTTTAAATTATTATTTACTTTATGAAATATTGCGTCCATGACCCTAATTAAGTAGTGGAAACTATATCACAAAAGCATTGGTAAATGAGACTTTCTTATTTTTTATGTATACTAATGCCAATCCTAGACTATGATTCCATGGCTACCCTATAAAACTTCTAAGATTATTCCACTTTTATACATGGTTGTACAAAACTATACAATGACATACAAGTCAAGGTTTTGAGTAGATTTAGGTTGTCAAAAGTAAATTATCTACGTTAAAATGATGTTTAGGATGGTTTGGATGTTATGGCAGTTGTATAAGTGACAAATTTAGGTCTTATAACTCCAAAAAATAGTTTTAAAAGCTTCCTAGGTTCATTAAGATATGATTTATGGCATATAGGGACTTAAAATAGATATCAACACTTAACAAATTTATTCAAAAAGATCTTGAAGGCTAAACCACAATCTCACATGGGTTTTTAAACTATATAAAGTCATACAAATGAATGATTTTCCCTTTTATGTCAAATTTGAGGATTTTTGTTTAAATAACAAGCTTCTACTATATTCAATAGGCTTTTAAATAGAAGATCAGGTTTCTAAATGGAGCATGATTATTCTTTTAGTGGTTATCTAGACATAGAGTTATATAAATCAAATTATTAAATAATTTAATCACATATTCAATCATAGGATTTGATATATGCAATTTAAATGTATTTGAAAAATTAAATATTTGAATAATTTTTCAAAGTTGACAGTAATGTTATGATTAAAGAGCATACCTTATTTTGCTTTCAATAAACTTTTTTATTACTATAAAATTGATTTCATATGAGCCTTATTTGTTAACACAAAAAAATTTCTTTCACATCTTCTTTTACCTAATTTTTCCATGCTATCTTTCACCTCTTATTTTAATAGAGTTCACCATGTTTTGATACCACTAATAATATTTAAGTAAAATTTATAGATGAAATTTATAATAGGGTAATATTGTGTCTATAGTAGGTAGACCACAAGAATTTTATTAATATTATAAATAGTTACATATCAAAGGGTTCTAATATGCCATTCACCCTTTTAAAACAATAAACATGAATATATAATTTTTCACCTTCTAATCGGTAAAAACCAACTAACTCTATAACCAAGTATCTATGAAAATTCAACCCATAAGTAGTTTATTATTAATAGAAAACCAAAATATAACTAATTTTCTTTAAGGTGGTGTATTTATAATAAATATATAATCCCATTTTAAATTTTATTTATTACCTAACAAACCTAAACTATAGTTAAGAATTTGGAACATGTTCTAACATCTATCATTTTCCTTAGTATTAACTCATAAAATAACCTCTAATGTTGGGGGTTCTTGAAAACTTTCTAGCTCATTTGTGGATTGTTATTTCTCCTTATGCATATCTATGTTTACCTTAGAGCTTAATTAATTATTTGTATATAAATATAAAGTATACATTGTACTTGACTGACATATTTCATACATATGTATTTGTTTAAGAGGAATGGACTATTTAAGTGGTACTAGTTTAGGTATTCATTCAATTTAATAATTTATCATTTTATAAAATTTGAAATTTTCATCATCAACAGGAATGGATAATAAGGTCCCCTCATGTATTATTTTTAAACATTGATAAAGTGTAGATGGTAAAGCTTCCATTAAGTGTATTGAATGTCTACCTAAAAGCAAATTATAATATAAGGATTGAGACATGACCTAAAAATTAGTTGAAACTATTTTTGGTAGTAAGGTCACATCAAATATAATTTATCCAACTAGAGGGCTATGTGTATTTTCAAACCATTTTATGTGAATAATAGTGTTTTGAATAGGGTTTTGTTAAAACCCATGGTGGTTAGTAGTTTCATGCTATAAATGTTTAGGCCTAATAAATTATTAATGAGAACTCTTTTGATACCTTTACTTTGTATTGTTACTTGTAGGAATAGAGGAAAATTTTGGTCAATGATATCTCTAGATGGTAATTTTTTTGGATCAAAAGTAATGAGCTTAGTATTACTCTTAAGATATTTCATAATATCTACAGAATAAGCAAGCTCAATATCACTTGGAATTTGTGTCTCATGTAATGCCTCATATAAGATATCTTTATAGACATTATATTACTTCAAGACCTCAAATACTAAAATTTTGGCATGTTTGTTTCTTAATTAGTCAATTATGTCATATCCCTTAGATTTGGTTATGATATTAGGCTTATGAGGAAATTGTTGTATATTAATAGGTGGAAGGATGGGTTGAACAATATTACCTATTTTAGTAGTAACAACATGGACCAAAAGATACATTATAAGTCATGGGTAAACAATGAGTATAGTATGGTAGCTATCATTTTAATAAGATCTAGGTAGGACAAGAAGACAATAGAATTCATGTTAGCATCTATATTTTGGTTTTATAACATTTCAAAATGATTTTTGAAAAGAGATTAAGTGTGTTTTTCACTCAAAAACCATCTCTTAATTAGTAAAAAATTGATTATAATATTTGACAAGGTAAGTAATGTATCAAAACATAACAACTATGACATATTAGAGTGCAAAATGGGTAATAGAGGCATCCATGTTGCACATATTTTATGATTATCAGGGATCATCTATAGAAAAATAAGAAAACCCTAAGTGACTTAAGGTTTGATGTTAAAATATTGGATTTACCAAATGTTTAAACCCAAAATTATAAATAAATTGTGGTTATCTAGATGTTAAAGGGGTATATATAAATTAAATGGCATAAGGGTGATAATTATATGTATAATAGGTCAATTAAATGCTAAACTCAAATATAAGCATACACCAAATTTCATATGCCAAGATAGTATAACTATGATAAATATATAAATGACAAATAAGTAAAGTTATTAGTTTATTATTATTTTAATGTAGTTCTAGATCTAGAATAGGCAAAAATCAAGATGGAAGGAGATTTTGGAGCAATCATCAGATTCTGGAATTGATACTTCTAGGTCTTTAGATAGTAATGTTAGCCTAGGATGGTTATATTAATGCTATTGACTAGGTTTGATGCTAGTACCATGTACATTTATATTTTGAAATAAGATGTGACCACTTGGATGCTTATAGGTTTTATTTTTCCTTTAATCTTATGCATTCAAATCTAGGTCATGGGCTGTCACTCCTTATGAAATGGTGAAACCCTTTTTTCTCATTTTCAATATGACCTTGGGAAAATAAGTTAGTGAGCACATCATTTTGATCTAACCCCAAATATCTTATTATTATATGGAAGTTACTACATATCAAATACTTGAGAAGATGGTCTAAGACTCATGTAGTTCTCCCCTACATATTGGCTTGTGTGTGAATAATAATATGTGAAAATCAAGTAAAATAGTGACCTATCTTTTAACTTATAAAATTGGGATATTTGGCTACTCCTTTAGTACTTCAAACTTGTAGTTGTGTATTCCATATGATTAGTAGGGAAATAGTAATTATTTTATTTAATTTAATGCTTAATGGATTGTTTTTGATAACTTTTCTTGGTCTCTTTGGTTTTTTCTAGGTGAGAAATGAATAAGGGTTAATTTTATATTTATATCAATCCATTTATATTAATAACTCAAATTAAATCACCTAGGTAGATCATTAGGAAATGTTTCATTTAAAAATTATATGACTTTAGGGTATTAGACATTTGTGTTAGGATAGTATATTAACATTGGTGCTAATATCCATCCTAGACATTAGTGTCTAGGGAGCAAATATGTAGGTATAGGTTCCTGAACTTGAAAATATGGAAGATAAGTATATTTTAAGCATTCTAAGAAAGATATAAGACTTGGGTTATCAACATAATATTGTTTGAACTAAGATATATAGGCTAAGTGGAAGAAATATAGAGTGGATGTGAGACTTACTAAAGTGGTAAAAGGTAAAGAACCATGATGAACATTAATGGTTTGAGTTTTTTGATTGTACAAGACTAAGGTGTTATATAATAATAAAATATCATATACACTTAGTAATCAATCTTAGTATTTGGGTTAGAATATTATGACCTCTTTCCCTATGGGATGAGGATATCTTATCACTAAGTTTTAAGATGAAGAGAAGCACTAAAATCATGAGTAAGAACTATGGAGGAGAATTCTTGGGAATTAGGAGTGGTAATAATAAACATAATTATTCTCAAGACTTATAAGATTTGTTTTTATCCCCTAAATTAATGTCTTTGGTATCTCACCCTACTTGAGTTAAAAATTGGGTGGTTAAAATAATCTACCTAGTCACCATCACAAAATTAATTTAAATTTTGTGATGGTGATTGGCCACTTTTAAATTATTGAATTAGAGTGTAGTTACAAAAATTAGTTAATGAAATGGGTTTGGTATGTATGCACCTACCTTAGTCCCTAGACACTCCTTGGTACCCATCAATCAAGACACATTTCATTTGATAATTCAACATTTTATCTATGAGTTATGCCAAATAATCATTGTTTATGTCATTCCCTTATGTAGTAGAGTTAATAACATGTGATTTATTAGAGACATGGCACATTTTTTATTGCTTATTGGATCTAAACATAGTTATTATCTAGGATACTCAGGGTAATCCCATACCCTTTTTATCATTTGGTATGAAATTTCCATGTGTCATGATCTCATTGGTCAGGATCTAAGTGAAGTAAGGAGTGGATGAGATGAGAACTAGGGGAGGCCATATTAGGATAGGGTTAGTAAGAATAAGGGAATATTTGGATGCCCCCATGGGTTAAACATGGGTAGTGTCATTAGGTGAGGGGATATAAAATTTCACCTTCTATTGATTACATCTAAGGATTTATTTGGGACTACTATTGATGATGAAGTGAAATACCCATGTCACATGTGATTAAACAACCCATGTACGTAGAGGTGTAGGAGATGGGCCTAAAGTTGAGGGAGGTAGAGGCCATTAAGGATAAGTTATTGGGAGACATTATATTATATTATTAGTGATGTGGGGTTTTATTTCCTAGATTTCTCCTCACAAATAATATGGTGTGAGCCCTGAGGGTAGTTTTGGTGGTTGAGGTCATAAAGGTGGCACCGATCTTTCATTAGCACTTGGCTTAGCTTGTGTTTTATTTTTATTATTATTTTTATTCACCTTAAGATTCACTAAAACTTCTTTATCATTAGTTGGGTTTAAGTGGAATTCATCATAATCTTGGGCCTCTTGATGGTAAGTGATATTGATTCAGGTCATGTACTTTACCACATGGGCATGGATGACCCTGTGAGGATGCCATTCTCTATGCTTGGCCCTTCCAAATGAATAATAATTTTTATTGGTCAACATATTCCTTATTTAAGGAATATTCTTATACTAATGGTATTGGATGGTAATTAAGAAGTCTAGGCAAGCTTTCTACAAATGACCAATTGAGAACCCTATTATACCTATTACTTGCTGATGAGAAATTTCTTGCTTGGAAAGATGATTTAGAACTTGATAGGGAAAGAGAATAAGGGAATTTTAGATCACTTATACCCAAATAATGGTTTTATTTATTTAATACCATTAATCCCTAATGGGTAATAGTATCCTTTTTATCTCTTAAGAAAGCCATGTCATGGGATTCTCATTGATGGTATTATATACCATGAGGTAAAAGTGCTCATAAATATCCTAGATGTGACTATGGTAGTGGATATCGTATATCTGTTATAACATGACATGAACCATAGATCCTATAAGGACCCAAAGTGTGAATGTTGAGATACTAAACAAGAGTGTGGCATAGACTATGTCCATGATATATGACATCGTGTAGAAGTTAACTTTAGTTTGAGATATTTATACGACCTTGACAAGAATAAAGTGGATTACACTTCCTAGGTCTGGGAACTCAACTCATTTTAGAGTTATGATCAATAATTTCACCCATAATATGTGTACATGCATGGTGTTACTAGAACTAAATAGGTAATTCAATAGGATCATATTTACATGGACCTCTTTTTAGAATAAGTGGATAGGTTAACTGTCAATATCCTCTTTATTGGTCCATCATTCCTAGTTATTGGTTTAATCCTTGATAACTTTATAGATCTCATGTTTATTCACCCATACATCTATTAAGGTACAATTATAGATGATGGTGTAATTTATGAGGTTATAATACCACTTAAATATAACCACTTACAATTTGATATTAGGTCCACCAAATTGGTAGAGTATACCAAAGCCTAAGTTCTTTACTGAATGTGCTTTGAAATTTGCATTAAGATATTAGATGGGTCCATGCAAGAAAACACTTCAAGTTTGGCCATGGCCTTATGTAATCCTAAAATATAAAATGTCATGATATAATCAAATTACTCAATCTAATCTATGCCATCCTTTGAGGTGGGAACTTACACATATTCAATTTATTTGAAGACTTTGTTGTAGTGCTCAAATGACACCACATTTAGTAATAATGTGGAATCCTAATGCCTAGGTTCAAGCTTGGGGTTGGAACAGAAAGTGGCCACTCACTATGGGATAGTGATCTCCTATAATTGATTTTTGGGATGAGAAGAAGCACTAAAATTATGATCAATCATTATGGAGAATAATTATTGGGAATTAGGAGTGGTAACATTAAGTCCAATTAATCTCAAGACTTATAAGGATTGGTAGTAATCTCTTGCATTAATGTCATTTTTTGACTCACCCTGAATGATTTTAAATCTAGTTGGGTGGCACAATATACCCACCCTTTTATCAATATTTAATTAAATTGGAAAATTTAAAAATGGAATCATGATTTACATTATATGACGATAATTATATGCTTGACAATTTTCTAATCACAGTGTAGTTATGTTAATTAGTTAAAGTAAGGGTGTGGTATTCACATGCCTACCTTATTCATTATCCACTCCTTGATACCACTTAATTTTTTCACATGTCATTTGTTGATTCAACATTTTAACTATGAGCTATGCTAAGAAAGCATTATTAGTATAGTATCTATTTTTATTATATAGTTGGTAACCTATGATTTTTAGGACACATGGAATTTCTTGATTGGTTCCTAGATCTAACCATACTTATTATTTGGGATAATAATACAAATATAGGACCATATCTATCATTTTATATGTAAGTGCCTTGTGGCATGATCTCATTGGTTACAGTCTCCCAGGGCACTAAAAAGTATAACACCCCTAGGGGAATGACAAGTATAACATGTTCTACATGGATCCTTACATTTTGTTGGGATCTCCTAAGGATTTGATAATTATAACACCCCTTAGACACTATTAGGTCTGATACATTTTATGTGGCACCTTGACTTTGATTGGGCTCTCGTAAGGCTCTAAAAAGTTTGACACCCTTGGGAGACTAATAAGTTTAACATGTTATGTATGATGCCTTGCCTTTATATGAGGTCTCCCAAGGATTTGATAATTTTGAGACCCCTGAGAGACTAGTATCTATGATATGTTCTTCATGGCACCTTTCCTTTGGTTGGGCTCTCCAAGAGCTCTAATTGGTCTGACACCATTGGGATACTAACAAGTCTGACATGTTCCACATGGCATCTTTTCATTGGTTAGTATCTCCTAAAATATTTATTTAAAATTAGTAAGTTAAAGTAAATAATAAATATTTAATTATAATCTCACCTACCTACTATCAAATTTGAATGAAATTCCAAGTAAGACTCTTGGATGATGTCATTATAGAATGGCCTACATACTCTTAACTGTATGAAATAAAAGTGAGCATAATAAATTATATGTATGAGGAGGGTTTCAATTCAAACACATAAAGGAAAAATTTATAAGGTAAATGAAAGTTATCTTGATGCCAATCACTGGCATTTTATACATTTTGTGAAACACTTAGCAAACCAAGGCAAAGTAGGGGTCAAAGATTGCACATAGTCTAAGACCAATGGCAAGGTGATTGGATCCATGTATAAATTTGATTTGATAATTTTTATATGGGTCCTCAAATTATATAGAAATGTGTGACGATCATGTTGGATACAAAAAATGGTAACTTTTTAAGGAAAACATTGGTCCAATATTTATATCCTAGATTGTGGCTCCCATTATTAAACTTAGAGACAAGCAAGGTAAACTTATTTCAATGAACTACAAGAAATTAGAAGAGATAAAGTATGTTTATCATAATTAACATAATATTATCAAGATATTTTAAATGGTCCCTTTGTGCAATAGTGCTACATTTATTTATCTTTCCATAAGAACTCACTGAGAATCTTAGACAAACTCGGTATGTTTGAAGCCTCTTGAGTAGGTGTACATTGTACATGTTCTTTGCTTATAGGGAGGGCTAATTAATTGATCTAATTCTAGTTGAGAATCCATATCCTTGTAAAATATGCCTTTTTTCTCACTCTAGGCCTTTTTCCATTGCTAGCCAAGCTAGAAATCCTATGGTGGAGGTTACCTAAACCACCTTTTATTAGGAAGAAATTTAACACTTTTATGATTTTTAGACTTATTTTGGATCTAGTATTTTGATATTTAACCCATAAAGGTTAGAGACAAATGTATCCAAGGTGATGGATTAGTTTAATTAGCCTTTAATCATCTGTTCTACCTTTTTTTTGGTATATCGTGATATTACTTGTAATTTTATTGGAGAGCCATGAAAACCTTTATTAGAGAGGGATTTTCTTAATTTCATCACCAACTATAGCATCTTCTAGTTGGATAATATCCAATCAATTTTATCACTTAGAAGTTCACCTTTGAAATAATGTGTGCCTTTTTCACTCATAAGTAACTAACTCATGGGCTAGTGATCAAATTAAGATAATTTCCTCTGAAATAAAGGTTTTCATGGATCTCCAATAAGATTATAAGTAATGTCATGAAATACTAAGCAAAGAATGGTAAGACAAATGATTAAAGGTTAATTAAACCAATCCATCACCTTGGATACATTATTTTACAATCTTCATGGGTTAAATATCAAAATAGTATAACCAAAAGAAGTCTAAATCTCACAAAAAGTGCTAAATTTCTTCTTCATAAAGGGTGGATTAGGCAACCTCCACCACAAGATTTTTGGCTTGGATGATAGTGAATAAAACATAGAGTGATACCTAAGGCATCCTTTCCAAGGATATTGACTCTCAATTGGTATTGTATCAATGCTTAATCCCTCCATACTAAGCCATAAACATGTAGAATGTACAGGTACTCAAGAGGCTTCAAACATACTGAGTTTGTCTAAGATTGTCAGTGAATTCATATGGAAAGATAAATAAATATAGTGATATTTCATAAAGGGACCCTTTAAAATATCATGATCATATTATTTCAATTACTAAAAACATACTTGAGCTCTTTTGACTTCTTGTAGTTCATCAAAAGAAGCTTTGCTTGCTTATCTCTAAGTTTAAATTTTAGATTTTTTCCCTTTTCTATCATGGGATTTTTCCCATAGAAACACTAAGTTATAAACTATGAAATACATAAACTTATCCTTTTTTTGAACCATAATTTAATATTACTTTGGTGCTTACTAAATTTTTGAATGGCATCCTCCCTAGCATCTTATATTTGGTAAATATCTAATAATGGTTATCATTCAATAATACACCCTTAAAAGAATGTGTGCCTATTCTCACTTCTATTGAGGCAATGTAAACTCTTAAAGTTTTTCTTGAACTTATAATGGATATAATATATAGATTAAGGATTGGTTTATTTTGGTACACTCACCTAATTTTCTCTAAACTCTCTAATTTTGTGTTATTTTTACTACAAAAAAGGGTAAAAGGATCAATGCTAAAGCTAAAATTGAACATAAAACTAAAAAATTAGGGTGATACACCATTGTTAAGGAAAATTATGCATATAATTGACACACTTTATAATATTAATAACTTACACAAAATCATTTCATCTTCATATAATGTCTCTTGAATTAGTATTTCATACACAAGTCTTGACAAACGCTCACATTATCCTAAAAGGAATGAAAAATGGTTGAATTCACTTCCAAATTAGGTAGAAATAAGACTTACACACTTTAAATGACCTGAAAGAGTTCTCATTTGATGTCTAAAGGTGAAAATTTTAGACATAAACATAGAAAAAATAATCATTCACTAAACTACATCAATGAACACAAGACACACACTTCATGAACAACTTGAAAATGGAGGAAAAATTGGCTCTATATTACTTCAAAGCTGATGTAGTACAAATTTTATAAAATTTTATATAAGACAAAGCATAATATAATCATAAAATTCTTTAAAATGAATATACATTTATAAAAGGAAGGAGAGAGAGGAGATAATGTAGCCCTAAATTGAATGAGTCAACATGCTAGCTCAATGTTCACTCTTCTTCTAACTAAACTCAAACTCAACCTTCAAATGAAACCCAAAATTACAAATTAATATGTAGTAAATAAATTATTTTAACTTTCTCTCCTTTAAATATGGCATAAAAGTTATAAATAAAAGATTTTTAGAATTGTTTAAAAGTCAAAGGTTCATGAATGCATGGATGGTCTTCAATCTTGAAGAGATCTTTGACTATTTTTAGTTAACTGCTTTTCAACTTGAATTTAACTATTTTTTATATTTACTTAAATCCTTTTGATATTTCATTCATCTCAAAGTTTTATTGTAGTTACCTTTATTACATCTTGGATTTTGACTTGAGCTTCCTGACTTGCATCTTGCATTCATGTTTGACTTATTGAATTTTTAAAATTATATCCAAGGATGAATATTAGGAGATATACTAAGTGATTATTTTATAAGGTATATCCTCTGTTAAATTATGGATTCATGTTTTAATAAAGACTTTAAATCAACTTAACCACTCTTGCATGTTTTAAACTCCACCTTTCTAGGGCTCCTTGAAGACATCTTTTATTCTTGACTTTTTATTAAACTATCTCAAATGATTCATAGTAGTAGAGAGATATATTATCAGATTATAAATTTATTGAACCCTTCATGAAATATTCTTTCTAATTATGCATTTGATGATGACAATAACAACTCTCCATACTAGTTCTTCCTGGAAGTGTACATCTTAAATGGTTTGACAGGTTTATTCAATGCACCATGAGAATATCAAACTTGATGAATTTTAATTTTATTAATATATTATTTTAAATATTATTATAACATAATCACCATGGTGGAATATACCTTCAAATAAAATTTTATCTCCAAATTCCACTTACAACTTCCAAAAATGCCATTTTGTGTTATCTAGGCCTCAAAAAACCCTAATTTGGACTTAGGGGTCTAAAATGACTTATAGGCCTCACCTAACATTAATAATATTATATTTTATAGGTACAAATGTTTCATACCTATAAATTTTTTAAAATATTGAAAAAACTTCACCAAACTCCCAAATAAAAATTCACAAAAAAGTTCTTGATTACTGCCCACAAGGTGACCTATAGATCTTTTTCTTTGGTCTAAGCCTATTTTTCATTGGTTTTCATTTAATTATAATTTAAAACTCTTTGTATTGTCTCAAATTTAATCATTTGAGGTACACATATCTCCAATATAAATAAAATCTTCTTGTGGTTTAATGTTCATTTCATTTTCCCCCTCAATATTAAGGTAACTTTCCAATGTAATCACATTATAAATTATAGGATAAAATTAAGAAAAATAAAACACTCTAAAATATTTTCCATCTGAAGGACCTGAAACACTCATTTATAACTCCATTTGTGAGCAAAATAGTGAAAAAATCCCAATTTCTTGAATGAACAGACATGTGTTTTGCTATTTTATCTCCTCTACGTTATAATATAGACATTAAACCATTTTTAAACATTAAATGAAATTAAAAAATACATCTAAGTGAAATTTAATGAGTTTTAATTTATTAAAATTCAAAATATACACTTTTTGGTGTTTCCTATCTTGCACAATTTTATTTTTGAATGCTTGTAGGTCTAAATTTTGCTATTTTATTAAGTTATATGAGGCCAAAAAATCTCATTATTTTTGAATTATTACATATAATAACCCATATAATAATAAAAACCATTGGATAGTGTTAAAAATCACTTAAATATTTCAAAATATACCTTTTCTGATAGTCTCTCTTGTTTGCTTAAAATGTTGTAACCTATACATTTACCTTTATCCATTATTTTCTTTTAAATTTTAATCAAGGAATATGTAGGAAGTTTTTTTATTCCCCATAATATCTCACACAATTATTTTTTTTGAAATAAATAACTCGAAAATGTAATCACATCTCTTAAAATTGAGCTATTGGGGTTTAAGATTGGTTTTATAAGACCTTTCCTTAAAGATTTTTCATAAAGTTAAGCACATGTAATCTAAATCACATGCATATAATTTTTATGTCACATTAACCCCAATATTATCTTATGTTATTATAACCAAATCTTCTTATCCTTCATGAAATGAACATTTGAAATTTCCCTTCACTAGCTTGTAACTAGCTAGCTAAAGTAATAGAAGAAACCTCTATCAAAATTTGTACCTGTGAGATGTTCAAAAAAATGTTTTAGGATTTATTAAGGATATATGATGTTTTATAATCTTAAATCTATGAATTGAGTCTTCTTTAAAACCTACACATAAGTAACCTTAACTAATGGTGACAAAATTTGTCAACATTATTAGTGACTTTATTGGGATGTTTTCTGACTGAACATTGAAGATTAATATCCTTAACCATTGGGATGTGTAATCATGAAAATATAAACAAATATTAAACTAAAAAATCCCTCTTAATCAACTGTAACACTTGTGCATAATCACTTATGGAATTGAAAACTAGAACAACTACTACCTAAAAAAATGTGTAAGATAACACTTAGAAGAAAGTGAAAATCTAAAACTACTAATTATAAATACATATAAAAATATTTTGAGGAAAGTAATAATCTAATAATACTATGAAAAACATGTAAAATCCACCTGGATCAAGTCAAAAACCTCTCAGGTCCTCTGCATGTGGTTAACAAAGATGAGGGATAAGTTGTTAGAGTGGCATTCTTTTCCTTCTTGTCAACCTATTTTTATTGTTTCCAAGTGAATAAGTTGATGAAAACATATATCCAATATAAATAAAATATTATTGTGGTTCAATGATCATTTCATTTTTATCTTTAACACTAAGATCGCTTTCCAATGTAATCACATTTTGAATTATAGGAAAATCTATAATTTAAACTTCTAATGGCTCACTAAAATACTATTCTTGGCCTTCTATGACATCTTAAAATATGTAATTTTGATTTTCAACTACTAAAAATTGTTCAATTTCTTTAAGAAGCTCCAAATACTACTCTATATAAACCACTACATCTTATTTTGTATCTTTACTTGCATCATATATAGGATTGTTACCTTGTGAAACCACTACTGAAATCTAACTAACTACTACCATATCATTTTGAATGTCTTTATGATGTAATTATTGATGCTCACTTGCAATTACAATTTTATTTTGTTCCTCAAGGGATTCAAAATTATCTTTTTATATGCAAAATTTAAGCTTATTTGACCAACACAACTCTTGATAATTTTCTCTTGACAAATTCTCCTCTTCACCTAGATTTTTTTCTTTTGCCTTCCACACAATATTTTCTCCTTCAAAAAGGGATATGGTGTGAGGGAATGAGGTTCCATTTGGTAGAATAATAATATTGGTAATTATGGGCTTGTATTGAATTTTATTTGGGATTGAATAGGAATTAAGAAGGATTTTATAATTTTAAGTAATAGTTTCATTTAATATATATTTTTAATAATAAAATTAAACTTTTGTTAAGGATGATTCATATTTATTTTTCCACTCAACAATCAACCTCTCAAATTTTTATATGTCTTGATCTTCATGGACAAATTCAATTTGAGGGATGGTTAGAGGGATCAATAAACTTAGAAATTTTATTATGTGGGCCTAAATAACTTTCTTCATCTCTTGATTTTGGATTGGTATGGGAAAAGGCTTTTTCTTAGGAGTATGAATGATATAATCAAAGTTATTGATCTAGGAAGGTTTCCAAGGTGGAATGGTCTTAGGATATTAGGGAAGAGTGAGTGAAATATGCAAAATCATAGAATCTTTAATAATAATAATAATAATAATAATAGTAATAATAATAATAATAATAATAATAATAGTCCTAAAAATTATAATTTTTAATAATGTAGACTCTCTTGAAATTTAAAGGGGTTATACTTCTTATTTCCAACATGGGGTTTTGAACTCAATTGTTTATACTCTCATGGGATGCTACTACATTTTTTCTCTTGTATCCTTATTACATATATTTGATGATTTTATCTCCAAATTATGTATATATTCATGATATGAAAATTATTATTGATTCATATTATATTCCTCTTCGCCATCACTCTCCATGCATTATCTCTCAAAGTCAAATCTTATCTCTTGCACATTATTTTTAAGATGATTATAAAGAACATGGGTTAACCAAGGTTAATTAAAAACATGAGTAGGGGTTGGATCAGGGTAAATATCATGATAATTTTGATATCATTATATTCCAAGGCTAGTAAAGGTAAATCCATAAATATTATCATCTTGATATGAAGGATATGAAGGTATACAAGCTACATTTTCACAAACTGGAGGATTGAAATATAAACCAACTAATGTAATTTAGTCACTCAGACTGATTAAAAAAATTTATATAACTTGGATTTAATATATAATAACTACTCTATCAATGTATTTTCTATAAATTATTAAAACTAGTACCAATATTTGGCAATATTTTGTGTTATTGTCTTGTCAGGAATGCTAGAAACTGTTATCACTCATAAGTGCATCCTTTCAAAACTGTGTGCCTATTCTCACTCCTATTAACACAATGGAAACTATCTAAGGTGTGGTTTAAATTATAATGGAGATAATATCTATATGAATGGATATTTTCCTTTGTTACACTCACCTAATTATCTATAAACTCTCTAAATTTATGCTTTCTTGACTAAGAAAAAGGATAAAAGGAGCAATTCTAAAGTTAAAATTGAACATAAAACTAAATATTTGGGGTGATGAACTAATGTTAATTTCAATTATTCATATACTTGAAACATTTTTTAATATTCATAACTTTTAATATTTCACTTCATCTTCATATAATGGCTCTTGCATCATTATTTCATACTTAGGTCTTTATAAACACCCACATTAACTTGGAAGGAGTCAACAATGGTTGAATTCACTTCTAGATTAAGTATAAATTAGACTTAAACACTTTACATTACCTAAAATATTTATAATTTTCTTAATAAAGGTGAAAATTATATACATAATCATATAAAAACTAGTCTTTCACTAATCTACATCAATGAACACAAGACACATACTTTGTGAACAACTTGAAAATGGAAGAAAAATAAAATCTTTATTACATAAAAGGTGATTTAATATAAATTTTGGTATATTTTATGTAATAAAAAACATAATATAATCATAAAATTATATACATATAGAAAAGGAAGAAGATAGATAGGAGATAAAGTATCCTTAAAATGGATAAGTCAACATGTTAACTCATAGTTCACTCTTCTTTTAACTGAACTCCAACTTAAGCTTTAACTCAAACCCAAACTTCCAAATACATACTTAGTAAATACACAAGTATAAATTTATCTCCTTAGAATATGGCATAGAATTTAGAGAGAGAGGCTTTTTTGAATTGTTGAAAAGTTAAAGGTCCATGCATGCATAGATGGTCTTCAATTTTTAAGAGATCCTTGACTATCATTAGTTAACTCCTTTTAAAATTGAATTGAAATATTTTTTATTTTTAATTAACTCATTTTTATCTTTCATTAATCTTAAAATTTTAATTTATTTACATTTATTTCATATTAGATTTTGACTTGACCTATCTTGACTTGTAACTTGGAGTTTGACTTGAGATTCTTGGCATCTTACATGCATGTTTGACTTCTTGATTTACTAAAATTAGTTAAAAGGGGGAATAGTATGAGATAAATTAAATTATTATGTTATAATTATTATAATAAATTAAAATAGGTCTTAAATTTTGAACCAATAATTCAACTCAACTTATGCACTCTTGCATGTTTTAATCTCCACCATTTTCGAGATCCTTAAAGACTTCTTCTTTTCTGCTTGACTTTTTATAAAATTAACTCAAATGGGGTGAAATAGGATATATATATATATATATATATATATATATATATATAAAATTTAAGGTTGAATCTATTTAACCCTTTAATAAATATTATTTATTATTATGAATTTGATGATGATAATAATAACTCTTCATACTAGTTCTTCTAGGAAGTGTACATCTTCTATGGTTTGATAAGCTTCTTAAATGAACCATGAGAACTTGAAACTTTATAAATTTTAATATATAAGGAGTGGAAATAGTATTATAAAATATTAAACATGGTGTAATAGACGTTAAAATAAAATTTTATCTCTAAATTCCACTTTTAACCTCCAAAAATGCCATTTTATGCTCTCCAAGCCTCAAGAAACCCTAATTTGGATTTAGGTGTCTAAAATGAGTTATAGGCCTCACCATGAATTAATAATATGATAATTGTATAGGTATAAATTTTTAATACCTTGAAATGTTTTTAAATCTTAAAAAATTTATCAACAAACTCTTGAACAAAAATTCACAATGTGTTTCCTTACTGCCAGTAGGGTAACCAAGAGATGTTTTTTTTTGGTTTGAGCCTATTTTTCATTGGTTTTAATATAATTATAAATAATAAATATATATAAATTAATTATACATACTTAAATAATTTTTTTCCATTGGAATCACTTAAAACACTCATTTTTAACTCCATTTGTACACAAAATAGTGAGAAAACCTTAATTTCCTTCATGAATAGACCTGCATTTTGGAATTTTATCTCTCCTCAGGTACATTAAAGACATGAAACCAATTTAAAATATTAAACTACATAAAAAATACCTCCATGTAAAATTTAAAGAGATTTAATTTAGTAAAACTCAAAATATGCACTTTTTGGTGTTTCTTAACTTGTTCAATTTCATTTATGAACGCCTTTAGGTCTACATTTTGCCATTTTATTGAGTTTTATGAGGTAAAAAATATAGTTAATTTTTAATTATGACATTTAATAACCCCTATAATAATTAAAACCATTGTATATGCTCAAATAATCACTTAAACCTCTCAAAAAAATCATATTTTGATTGTCTCTTTTGCTTGCGTAAAACTCTATAGCCTGTACCTTTACCTTTCTTCATTGTTTTCATTAAAAAAATTATTCTGGAATTTGTATGAATATTTTTTTATTCCCCAAAATATCTCACACAATTTTTTTTTCAAAAAAGAACTCAAAAATTCAAACACATTTCTTAAAATTGAGCTATTGGGGTTTTAGAAGGGTTTTAAAGCACCTTTCCTTCTTAACAATTGTTCATAAAGTTAATAACATAGAACCAATGAATGAAATATTTAGGTAATATGGGTCCTAATATTAATATAATAACATTTTAAATAACTCCTATTATTCTTCTTCTTCACGAAATGAACATTTAAAAATTGCATTCACTAGCTTACAACTAGCTAGTTAGAGGAATAGAAGAAACATCTATCAAAATTTTTAATTGTGAGATGTTATAAAACATAGTTTTGGCTTGATTAAGGCTGTATTATTTTTTTATACCTTTTTAAATATTCATCCATGAATGGATTCTTATTTAAAATATTAACATAAGAAACCTTGACAAATGGTGGCAAAATTTGTCAATAATAACCTCGTGTTAACCTTCTCACTAATTTCCATGTAATATTTAATAAAATAATAAGTAGGTAACTGAGGTTAATTAGGAAAATTTTATCTATTTAATACACCAAAATTAATGATAAAATTTTGATGTATTATCTGTACTAGTTGTGATTAACATTAGAGGTGTATTTCAATAATAAGTGTCACTCATGGGGCCTCTTTTTAGCATATTTATTGATCACATTAATCAAATTATTATTTTTTATTATTAAAACCCATTCCATTATAGGTATTATTTATAAATTAATATAAAATTTATTCCATGCTCATACGCCCAATTACTAAACATTGTATATTTGAATATAGGTCCATTATCACATACCATTGATATTGACATGCCAAAATGTGTGGTTATCGTTTCCTCAATAAATTTAATTACCTCCATGGTAGTAGTATTATTTTTGGATACTAATTTAGTACACCTTGTGTAGTAGCCAATGGTTATCATCATGAATTTATGGCTATTTGAGGAGTTTGGATTGATAACTCCTATGAAATCAAGTCACCACTGTGCAAATGATCTTCCTTCAATAACAAATTATAAATACATTAAATCATGAACTTCCTCTTTAGTAAAGGATTATCATTTATGACAAAAAATTACATGGGTGTGGAAATACTTGGATATTGTGGGCCAATAATATCCCTTTCTTAATATTTTGTTTGTAGTTGCATTCTTAGATGGATGAATGTTCCCTAGATTTTCATGAAAACACATCGTGACTTTGTTGGACTCTTCTTCTGATAGGAATTTTAGGTAGATACCCTCATATTTATTTATATAGATAACCCATTTATTAAAAAAATTAGTGGGTATATTTGATTTTAAGGTCCCTTTTCTATGTCTAGGTGATCCTTAAAGGCATACACACATAGAGAAGATAATGGATGATTACAACATACCATCTCTAGTGTAGTGTTTTTGGTTGCTCCACTTGGTGGGAAATAATCAAGGGGTTAATATTTATGATTAGATGAGTGAGACCTTGTCCTCAGACTATTTTAACAAGTCTAATCTCTAGGTCATACTCATATAAGTTTGACATCCAGATTATTCTATGTTCCCCAAATTCATTTTGTCCCAACATTATCTTTTCACTTAAGTTCAGTATAATAACATATACCTTATTCCTAAGTATGTATTTTATAAATTTTTTTACTACTTTGACTAATGCATAGTTATTTTTTATAGAGCATAGTACCTAAGCTCAACATCCTTTAGGTTGTTACTCATGAAAGTGATTTGGTGTTCTTATCCATCACAATTCTAAGTAATCACTATAGATATGGTATGATTAGAAGTAAAAGAGTAGATGTCTAAGTCCCTAATTTAATATGTGTTTATCAAAATTGGTACTTGCATGATGGCATATTTAATGTCTTAGAAGGCTTTATTTTCTTTAGATTTCCATTCTAATTTCACATCATATTTTAAAATTGAATTAATATGTTTAATAATCTCATAAAACCCTAAAATAAACTTGCGTATAAAGTTAATCTTAAAAAATAAATATTTTAGTTTCTTATGTTATTGGGAAGAAGTAATATGGAGATAACTTCAACACATTCAGGGTCAATAAAAGTTCCCTATTTTGTGATTATGTTACTGATAATTTTTACTTTGATAACACCAAACATGGTTTTATTTGGGTTTAGGAACATACCATATCTCCAACATCTTTTGAAAATTTTCTATAGATGGTGGATATAATCATACCCACATTTTGAGAATATAGTCAAGTCATCCATGTAAATAATAATGCATTTTCCTATCAAAACTTCAAAGGTGAAGTCCATAGCTCCATGGAAGGTTTCACCTATGTTTATTAATATTTGTAGCATACTTTGATAGGAAAATGTACCCCAATTCATTGTTAATGTAGTCTTAGTTTTATCTTTTGGGTTTACCAGAACTTAATTGAATCCTAAGAATACATCAAGAAAATACATCATTTAAGATCTAGTCACCATTTGGGTGACCTCATTAGGGGAGGGAAATAAATAATTATCTTTATTATATGCCTTGTTTAGGTTCTATGGATCCACATAGTCAAATATCCCCTCTTTTTTGAATTGGCACTAAATTATCTACCCATGTGGACTTGTGAACTAGGAAGATGATCTTGACTAAAAGTAGTTAAGAAGCTCCTTGTATATAAGTGGTTTAAGGATTGGATTCACATGACTTCACCTTTGTTTGAAAGGTTTTTGATTTAGATCAAGGGGCATAGTATGAGTTATTACACTTGGGTAGAAGACATTGAGGTCTCCATATACCCAGGCGATGACATCTTTATACTTCAATAACATCCTTATCAGTTGTTTAATTTCATCTCTTGTATAGTTAGGGCCAATATTGATGGTCTAGGGTTAATCAGATGACACAAGATTAATAATATTAAACTTTTGGTCCATATATTTAGGTATTTTTGTAGGGTGTATGGGTCTATCCATGTTGAATATCTTCTCTAGGGAGATCATTCATTTCAATACTCAATTCTCCTTAAGGTTCATTATGCCATCTTAGTCATAATACTCATCTCATGGGTCATCCCTCTTAGCCTCATCTATGAATTGGGATTTAAATACTCTAGTACTATTGAATAATTCCAAATTTAATGATCATCGTCAAAAACCTAGATGTTTTTTATGTTCTTTGAGATATAATTAAATGGGATTAGTTTAAAAGAAAATGCTTGTAAACCTAAGTCATTCAAGGGAACTATATTTTTAGCAGTAGTTTACAATTATTTGACCACTTGGTTTTCCTCTATATGAATAGAAATAACATTAAACATAACGAACATCTCTATTAAGTCCCATGCACGGAATTTGTAGTTCCTAAGATACAGGAGTTTTCATTGGAATTTAATCCTAACTTGGTTTATAACCATTTCATAGTCTCCAAATACCTTTTTCTCCTTGACTTTATGTTTCAAGGTGAATTACAACTAGGGGATCATAGCTTCATATTTTTCCCAATTATTAGTATAGGTGAACTATAGTCTATAAGTGACTAAATGTCAATTTACCCCATATGTTAATCAAAAGTACTCATTCCCAATCACCTTTGTTATATTGATCAACATCAAAGTACAAGGACCACAAGCTCAGCACCTCAAGGTTGACCTTAGCTTTATCCTTAGCTAGTTTTATAGAATGGGTATAAAATCCTATGTTAGAGGATATTAAGTTTACCTTTTCATTAATTACATTATACTCTCTGATCATGTGTTTCACCCTATATTCTTTATTTACTAGGATCTGATTGGATATACACTTCCATGGTAGCCACATACATGATAACTTAGTAGCCATATTTACATTAAAAGTCCTAGATCAATCCCTATTGAAGAGCATATTATATGTTTTAGTGATTTGTATGACTTGAATATCTATGAACTTCTAGATATTAGGCTCATAATCTAGTTATATATGAACATTCAAAATCTCACAAAATAATTTAACCTTAGACTTATCTAATTAGAATACTATCTTATCTAACTTAATAGGTATCAACCCTAGTTTGTCATAAATTCCTATGAGCATCATGTTGGATGATGATCTTAATTCAACATAATAGTTATGTAGGTTCTTTCTAAATAGTCATATTCTAAGGAGAAAGGGGGAAATTTGTTTTTTTTTTGTGGATGACCACATTGGTGTGGGAAAACTTTTATATTAAATAGATTTATCTCTCAATGACTGACTTCAATAGGAGGTCGCTCTACTCAGTCATCTAATCTAGCTCATGATGTGTGCTATTATCCTTGATCTTCTTCATAGTTTCCACTATGTTGTATCTTGTTTTTCTTAGGGTAGGTTTAACATCTATGGGGTCTTTAGGATTTATATATTTTGGAGATGGTGTGTCATTTTCAGCCTTGGGGTTAGGAGGTGATGCACCATTATTCATAGGAGTGGAGGTAGTGAGGGGTTACTATTACATTTTATTCCTTACAACATAGTTAGTACTTTATAAATGTTGGATGCTGTACACCTCACTTATATCCTCCTCTAACTCATTTTCATATTTTTTAAGGAACTCCATAGTATCTAACACAATCATTATAGCTGGGGGTCTAGTAGTATTATGGTATTTCTAATGGGAATATTCAGAGTTTGCACAAGATTAAAACTGAAGTAATAGAGCCAAACACCAAAATAATTTAAAAAACATTATGATATTATTTAATTCTATATCAAACTCATATGAGACATTACAAATATATAGGAAAATTCTTTCCTATAATTGGGGAGATCATATCTCCACCACAATCTCCATACATATCTCACATCCCTATAATAACTCAATATAATAACCAACCCACTATATACAAAATATATTTTTGATACAATATATTCATGTAACTAATAAACTAAATAAAACTAACCCCATATATTATTATTATTATTATTATTATTATTATTATTATGCATAACAATAATATATTGCACAAATATCTATTAATGTATTATTATTTATCTAACAATAATTATGTTATTATAAATTAATAATGTGAAAATACCTCAACATTCACCCCCTTGTGAAAATTATTAACCCTTACTATGCACCCCCTTAATGTGAACATGGGGAAAACATCTTTCCCATATTTGTACATGCACTCATGATTAAATGATTTTCATAGGACAATCACAAACCTTATGGATTGTTTTTAAAATGGTTGACCTACAACCAAAATGGGATGGTTTTAATGTGGATAACCAACAAAAATAAATAAATGGTTTTAAAAATGACTAACCACAAACCACATCATGATGTGAAATATAGTTTGTAACTCTCATCACTATCACATTTTTAGAGAAGTTACATAGGAATATTCGATTCACTTATGAAAAATGTGAATAGGTATATAAAATTTGTTTTTATTTTAAATATATCATGCTGAAAATAACACACCACATAAATAAAAAGAAAAAATGCCAATAAAATAGAAAGTGACCCTATTGCTAGTGGCTAACAAGAGGTTATGAAACTTCTAACTTCCATTTCCTCTATCCTCTAGTAGGTGAAGTTACTTAATAATAACATGTGTAGATGAAGCTTGTATACATGAATTTTTGAGGATAAATCCCCTTCATGATTTATACATCACGTACAAGCAAAAATGCATTTATGAGGCAATTTTTTTTACAATTTTGACACTATAGGAAAACATGAGTCAATAATAACCCAAAATGTTTGACACTATACTCCTTGAAAAAAATGACAATGATAAATTTTTGAATTTTTATAATGGCATATATTGACTATGGACCTAAAAGGAATATTTTTAGATGATCACACAATACTATTACTAAGCAAAATATTGTCACTTTGAATTTTTATGACTTGACTCTTTTTGACATAATAAATCAACATGAATATATAAATTTAATACCACTAATTGACTTAATAAAATAATAAAATGACTTATTGTAATAATTTAAACTCACTTAAAATAATGACTTAACTGACTATTAAAACTAGCGACTTAACAAAATTTAAAATACAAACTAACAATATTAATGAGAGAATTTAAAGATGTGAAAGGTGATTTAAAATTAGGAATATATGAATTTCACTTGCTTGAAGGTCAAATTTCTGATCTAAATAGTATTTACATAATGCAAAACCACAACCGAGTCTCTCAAAGGAAAGATTATTTAATAACAAATCAAATCAAGCTACCAATGTCTTACAAGATATTAAAAGACAATGCATAGGATTAATATATATGACATGAAGACATATCAAAACTAGTGGTGTTACTTTTAATTTTTACATGAATCTCAAATACATGGGATGATAATTCTTCAAAATATTTCTTAAGATATGTGGAACATGATTGATGATTGATTCAATTAGAGGTGCCTTCATCTGGAGGAATATCATATAGGTGGAATAAATTTAATTTAATACTAGAATTAACTAATTAATACCTTTATAAAAATAATATGATTTTTATAGGTTTTATATATTCATTTAAATGTGATAAATTTAAATTCTTACACAATTCACCCACCCTTGGTAAACACAAGCTAACATCAAGGGCACTTGCTCTTACACTATGTTATTAAAGAGGTGTGCATTATATATGATCATATATAATAAATTCATGCATGGTACCATTAAATATTTAAGTGATGTCTAATTTATACTATCTTTCATGTAGTTTCAAAAAGAATATGATAGTTATTTTCTTTTCTATTCTATCTCTAGAGAATTGATGGCCCACTCAAACTACTAGTTAGACCATGCCATTCCTATATCCCTATTATCTATTTGTTTCATCTAGGCACATTTATTTTAGCCACATCCTTTATAATTATTAATATATACCTAGTTTATCCATACTCTTCTCTAAGATTTTATACATAATCTAAATACTAAAAATCTCAATCATTGGGGTAAAAGACCAAAAGAGCATAGAGTTGCCCCTTGAAATTCATCAATCCCATCCTAATTTTATACCAAATAATGGGAATATTTAGAGTTTACACAAGATTAACATTGAAATAATAAATCTAAATACCAAAATAATTAAAAACACATTAAAATATTCTTTCATTCTATATAAAAATCATACAGGACATTATAAATATATAAGAAAACTCTTTCCTATAATTGGGGAGATCATATCTCCACTACAATTTTTATAAATATCTGACATCCATATAATAACTCAATATAATAACTAACCGACTATATATTAAATATATTATTGATACAATATATTTATCTAACTAATAAATTAAATAAAACTAACCCTGTATATTATTGTTATGATGCATAACAATAATATACCACATAAACATCTATTAACATATTATTGTTTATCTAACAATAATTACTTTATTATAAATTAATAATGTGAACATACCTCAACAATTTTGGGTGATTCAAGACCACCTCATATTCTTATATTTCCATTTATAATATATCAATATCACTATAGAACCCAATGTAGGTGAGTTCCCCATGTTGGGTGATGTTGTGTACCCAACACTAATTTTGTAGGGCTATCTCAAGATGTTGATTCTGGGTATCTTGTTAGATGAAGGTTTTGGTTGGCTATTGAGGTAATTTTAGGAAGTAGTGTGTCTATGATAGGTAAATTTTTAGTTAGATACCTCACCAATAGTGCTCCCCACTTTTTTTATTACTAAGAAATCATTACTTAGACTTTGTACCATACATTGGATGACAACCAACTCATTCTTAGTAAACTCTTGAGTATGCTTTGGAAATTATTCACAATATGAAGCAGTACTCGATTATGAGATTGAGGTGCTAATTCAATAGTTATTGGGGTAAGGAAACCCATTTGTTGGGTTCATCATGTCTGAACATAAGATGATATATCATTGTTATGAGTTGGATCATAGTGACATTTTTTTTTTGTGTTGCAAATGAGGTTTAAGTCATGCACTCTTGTAAATACATTCAAAATGGGGGTTAACATTTAACCATTGGGATTAATTTATTTATCTAATTTAATAACTTCATCATAATCCAAAGTTATATCTTCTATCAAGGGATCTCATCTTAAAAACATGGTAGTCTATAGGTCCAAGGAGTTTTTATACATTTTGAGCACTAGTTGAACATTGGGTTAATAAAGCATGTTGACTTGAATGTACATATTTTATAACCTAGCATTAATAATTATAATGTGTTAATTTTGTTACATATTAACATAGAAAAACTATTAATAAAAGACATGAAGATTAATGACATTCCCAAACTAATCCAAAATTATATTATTAAATTGTTCCCACCCCATGGTAGAGTCTTCAGGTATATTAATGAACCAATCATAGGTTACATCAATCCAAGTAAATGGAAACATCCTAAAATCCACATCCTCATGTTTGAATTTTTAGGAAACCAAGGCATGTATTATACAAACTCATGTGTTCCTTGATTGTATTCACTAAACTAGGTGTGAAACATGGTAAGTACCATTCTAGTTTTCTTGGGAGGTCATGGATAACTCTAGAAACATTAATTACCAACCTAGATAACCAATCCATGGGGATAACCATTAATGGTTGTTTCTTTAGGGTATATTGAGAGGATGAGTTTTTTGATGTGGGTTTTATGCACACCAAAACCTTAATATGGTAGCCTCTAACATTTTAAGATCTTAATGGAGCTAAAATCCACTCTAGGGCATGAGTTTTAGGTATGATATCTTTGAAAACCTATTGATGGAATAATAGATAGGATAATGAAGTTGTTAAAAAGGTTTTTTGGATGGAGGCATGACCTTCTAACAAAGTGAGTTCCTACATGAGTTATATGGATGGCTAGATTCTAATCTAGAGTGGATAGATATCAATATCAAATCCAAAAAAGGAAGGTAAGGTAGGTTAGAAAAAAATAATCCGTATTCCTTGGTAATTACTCCCCTGGTTGGTTTCTAAATAGACCTATTCTTTCTCAAACCAATGTTTATTACTAGTAGAAATAACACACAAGCAATCAAACATGGATAGAAAGTCTAAGGGAATAGATATGTAGGAGGTTCATGAACCTCAAAAAAAGGTTTATATTTTTAGATTAGCTACTACCCACCATTTATCATGTTATTATGGCTTAGGTAATTGAATTATCTAAGGTAGATATTACATGCACACATAAAATAAACTAGAAAAAGCATAAACACAAATTCAAAAATATGGTTCAAATAACTTGACTCACTTTATTGATATATTTACTTATATTTTATTAGATATTTCACATCTTAAGATCAACATATCAATTAATAAATAAAGAATATAATTATAGCTATAACACACTCAAGATTTATTAAATCACACAACCCTAGAAATAATAATCAATTACACAAAATGGGAAAGAAAATAATCAGGACACTTTGTTGATGATAAAAATTGATCATTTCTCTATATTCCAAAATTTTATGACCTTTTCACTATAAGGGTTACAATTATATATATATATACATATATATATACATATATATATATATATATATATACATATATATATACATATATGTATATATATATATGTATATACACACACACACACACACACACACACACACACACACACACACACACACACACTTGGATAAGGGGGTGCCTCATCCTCCAAGTTCATACAGGTGATGAACATGTAGTTTCAAAACTGTCTAGGAGCTGAAAAAAATAAATTGAATTTTCAAAGTCATGTAACATATGAATACACAAAAAATAAAAAGTTAATTCATTATAATTTCTTCCCATAAAACTAATTACAAGGCCACTAAAAATATATATATGCATGAAATTTAGATTATCAAGGCTTACTCATCTAGAGTGTCACATGCACTTTGGTGGGAGTGGAAGTAGATGTGGCCATTAAAGTTGTAGTTACACTACTAGAATATTGTATTTTCCTTGCCTTGTTATCTTCATATACCTTTTCGATTGATCCATGTTGCTTATATATGATGTTAAAATTTATTAGTGAAGGCTGATAAATTATCCTTGTCTATCTGAGGAGCTTGGCATGCTCATCATTGGTTGTTTGAAATTTATTCCTAAATATATACAATTTAGTGACCTTTCAAGCCTTTCTAAATTATAATTCAATTTATTCAGTTGATAAACCTTGCAAGCTTTATTTGAATTCAATGACTGCCTTCTAGATAAGCTTATCAAAATTAAGACTATTAGCTAGCTTACTAGTGGAGTCTTTCACCTGTGACAACTTTATCTCATGCAAAATCTAAAGGACCTAAGCATCATGTGCCTAGCATTTGGGGACTAGAGCCCCAAATTTTTTTGATCAATATCTTGCCTCTTCCTGCCTAATGACTACTAGGTTTAAGGCAATGGATGCCTCTATTGTAGTCATTAATTCAAGATGTCTATAGAGTGAATTTCATGTGTAAGCCACTATCATGTTTAATTTGGCACTATCATCTCTTAGGGAGTTGTACAATAGATTATTTTGGCTCATTTGAGGTGTCATATCATCCTTCATAAAATCCATAGCTTCAAATGTGTTGTAACATATTGAGGGTACCTCCTAGACCTTAGCCTCAATTCTAGTTGGGATGTGCACTATTTTGGCCTTATTTTTGAGTTATTCCACTTACCTTTCCATTACCTTCACTTCTATTTATATCTCTTAAAAAGCTAGCTTTTTACCTTGATGAATGGCAACCATATCACACTTATATTCTTGGGCTATGTCTAATAAATTTTACTCCTATAAGGGTTATCTTGGATACCTATTTAGCCTTTTAGTAAGGGAGAAAACCTCTTGCCTTTCTTCTAAGATTATTTGGGTTCCCCTATCATATTTTAGTTTTCTCTTCTTCACCCTTTGGATACTATTAGTGGGAGTATCAAACAATGTGAAAATAGATGGGAGCTATGTAATCTTAAATTTTGGTGGTTGGGAAGTCTTAATCCTTAATTATAATGCCCATATAGGGATATTAAATTGAGATACATCAGAGGTTGTAGTAATAACCTTTTCTTCTTTTTCCTGTTGATTCCTACTTCTTCTTGGAGGCCTTGGTGAGGACATTTGGGAGGGAAGGCCATATAATTTTAGACTAGGCCACCCTCCAAACTAGGGTAGTGGATGGACTATGATTATTTGAGGCTTGGAATTCCTCCCCTTTTGAGTGGTTGTCATAGTGGTTTCTTCTATGGAAGTGGTAGCTAGAAGTGGAAGGGTGATTTGGGTGGATTGAACATGGAGTTGGGAGGTGTCCAAAGTCATTTTCACCTTCATAGAAACCTTATTTTTCTTTAGGTATCTATGTAGGTTCTAATAATAATAAGAGGGATTAGTGGGGTGAATTTCATGGAAGTGGAGATGAAAGGAGCAATAGTGGTACTGGAGGTGGAAGGAATGGATGAAGGGACTTCCATACAGACACCCTAAAAAAAAATACATATAGAAGAAAAAGGAACACTATCAAAAGATTGAGTACCTTGAAGAGAGAGATCCACTAGTTCTTCTTAAAGGCTTATATCTTTGGATAATTATAGATTAGCTTCATCATCAGAGTCATATTTAAAGTCTTTAATATAGTCTCCCCTAGCTATTTTTTATCATGGAGGCTATGTGACTGAGACCCATAATGCCTCTACTGTGTGACTTCTTATGGGAGTCTTAGGCTTTCTTCTATATACCAAAAGAGTATTTAGCTGAGTGGGAGAGTACAAATGTGATGATTCCCAAAGAGTTACTACCCCAATAAATGTAACAATTATCCCTTACATAGAACTTATAGTAAGATACTCTGCATGGCCTTCCTCATCAGTGTCAAGACTGATGGGGTCTTATACCTATGCTCCCCTAGTTGTGTTAGGTTTAGGTATCCTAGGATCTTCCTTTATTACCTTGAAATTTAGAGGGGGTCCTTGATATGAGAAAGTATCCAAGTCCTTTGGTTATTTTAAGAACCCACCTCTCTAAAATTATGAATATAGCTACCCCTTAAAAATTGCCTTCTTCCTATCCAATTTCTTATTGGAAATAGAAGGCTCACCTTAGATGATCCTTAAATGATCCTCATATAATCTGATAAGTTTGGCTCATTCCAATACCTCCTCATCTAATTGAGCATTCAAAAATGTAAAATCATAGTCATAGGGTTGATGACTTTATGGAATATTAGACCCATGGATATGTTTTTGGATCCACCCATGGGGATCCTAGTCCCTATATGGAAGTTTAGGGAAAGGATAGATCCTAAATTTTCCACCTACATCTCCAAGGTGTTCTCTCATTATATATGTCATTCTACCAATGGTTATTAGATGGATGAAATATAAGGCTTTCTTCTACATTGCCAAATCTTCTTCTACACTCTTCCATAATTTGAAGGCAATTTCTTACTCACCTTATTTTTTTGAAACAAACCTTGGCAGACACAATAGGTCAACCTTGTTCCCCAATACTATGATGATAGTAAAATTGGGGTAGAGGAAGAAATGTCCCTTTCCAACTAGGTTATTGACTATATTATGCCAAATCTAAGGCACGGGAAAGTAGTGAATAACTTTCAAAATATGAGGATAAACATCTTCAAATATTCTCACCATGTGCCTTATATAGAAGTAGATATGCATAAAATTATAATAATCATAAATTCTATTCTTCACATAGTCTATGGATAAAGAGCACAATAGACCAAAGTCTCTATATCATATCCCCATGACTGCATCTAATAGATAAAAAATCATGAAGAAATGCTTAGTGGGTGTAGGATGTATGTATTTGTGGATATTCAGTTCCCTTAGTCATAGGCTTATGATCTGATTGAGGGCATAAGCGTGTCATGTGTGAGAAATATATACAATAACAGTAACTAATCCAAGTGGACAATGTGTATTTTTGGCATACCATATAATCTATTAAGGAGTGTCATGCTTATGTAGATACCCATCCTAAAACTATAGATTAGGATATCTCCTTTTGGCTTCTTTGTTTTTTAGGTGATAATTTGGTTTGGGAAGAGCCACAATGATAATACCTTCCCCAATGAGATCTCTATATTGAATTACACCAGTGTGTGCTTGTCAAAGTAGATGTTTTAGATGTTTAATGACAAATATATCTAAAAATATACCCTTAATATGCAAGTGACTATTGTATTATTATTTGAGTGGTGTAAGAATGCATTTTGTGATATTTTACCAATAAAGAATAAGTCCCACAAGAGGTCTATACAGAGCATCACTTCTAGTTTTGCAGAAGTAAAGTGTAGTCTTTAGTGTTTTTAAGCCAATAATTCATTCACAAAAAATTGCTCCACCAATTTAATATCATCCTCCAATGAAAATATGTCCACTAAATCCATAACATCCAATAGCACTGAGTAATTCATGTACTTATCTCTGAACATCGTGGCATCAAAGACTATATCAGTGAATTATATTAAGTCTTTGATTGAGTATGGAGATGGTGGATTAGTACCTTAGAATATTTTGGATGTATACACCATGGATTTATACTTGTATGCCAATGTAAATGACTTAGCTTTAGCTTGATTTATGCTCATTATATAATCTTAAAGTAGAAACTAGGGTTCTTTATTGCTAAAATATAGTAAAAGACTTTGAATACAAGTTAGCTTAAATTCAAATGATACCTTTCAGTCATAAAAGATCACCTATATATAATGTGACATTGAATACCAGCTCATGTAACATAAATGTGCAATGTTTACTTTAGACTTTCATTTTATGTATAATTCAAATTTGATAGATCAGGTTGGTAGGGACATTTAAATTTTTAATAAAAATTATTTTAATATTATATTAGTTAAGTATGATGAGACTTAATACTAAAATAGTTTAGGATGTATACAAAAAAAATGCTTTCTATCCTATGTTTGTAGACTAATTATTTTGGGCAATTTATTTTAGAGCAAAGGTCTATAATAATCTCTCCAAAGGATTCATCTAAGAAAAATTCCTAAAGTAATTCTATTAGAGGGTTATTTCAAAGGTTTGGAGGGAACATTAAATTTCCCCAATGGGTAATTTTGATCTAAAGGGTCCACTTCATTAGTTATTTTATCCATGACAAAAGTCTTGAAGGGTCTACTTCAAAAATGCTGAAGGGAACTTTCATATGGCTAAGGGTCATTTCCAAAATCCTGAAGGGTATAATTTTATTGAAAAATAATATCCAAAGGAATTATCTAAGGGGAAAAGTGTCCAATATAAAAGTACCAAAGGGTAAGTGGTCACTTCAAAATGGCTAAAAGGTCACTTTAAAAATATCCAAAGGGTTGGTTAAGGAAGTCTGAAAGGCATGTGCCATTGGGGGAATTGCTTCAGGTTTTTTGCATCAAACAAAATGTTTGAAACAAAAAGTCTGAATGTCATGTCCATGGTGAAAAGTTTCTTTCAAAAAGGCTAAATGGAAATTTTTTAGGGAAAAATGTCAAAATAAATGTCCTAAAGGATAATTCTAGTAGGGTAAGGGGTTTAATTTTTTTTTGGAAGGGTATGCCACACAAAACATGAAGGGTATGTGCCCTAAAATATGTAGTAAAGAAGGGGGATAAATGTTAATTTTGGAAAGGCCAAAGGGATAGTTTTAAAGGTTCCTAAGTGTAGGTGGAAACAAATTGGAGTGTCTACTTTGGGGTAAAAGTATGCCTGAAGGGTCTACTTCGTAAAGGCCGAAGGGCACTTCTAAAATTCCCAAAGGGTAATCTCATATGATTAAGGGTCATTTTAAAAATACCTAAGGGTATTTTTTTATAAGTTCAAATGGATAATATATTGGGGAATTCATTTCATGGAAATTATATGTGATATAAAATTCCTTAAGGCAAAGAGTCTGTAGGCTGAATTCTTTCAAGAGAATTATTTTGGACAAAAATTCTACAAAAATTTCTTTGAAAAAATAAGGCTTTCCAAATAATAAGATTAAAGGAAAATAGGACATAAAATTTCTTGAAACATAACATCCAAAAAGGTAATTTTTCACAAAGTTTTTAAGAATTAGCCAAAAGGCTATGAACTTAAAGAATTCATTTGTAATACACAAGTTAGTCTCATAATGCCAATATCGTCCCACCAAAAAAGTTAAATATTATAGATTCCCAAATTTTTGTATAAACATATGAAAAATGATTACCCATTAAGATCACGTCTCAAAAAAAAGTGGTTCCAGCGAAATCTAGACCCATAATCCTCACTTCCAACAATTTTTTAACATTATGAGTGCATTTGATCTAGTAAATTAAGAAAATTTTGTTAAATTTGTATGAAGTATCCCGAGAAAAATTTCGATATACTTGATAAAAGAATTTAATTATGACATAATCCAAACTAATCATATCATCACTTCCCTTCATTCTAAAGCCTTAAAACACAAAATACATCAAATCTTTAAACTAGCCCAAAAATATATCAAAATTACTTCTCCCCTTCTTTAAAAGTCTCACACTCAGTTCCTTTGGATTTTAGTTTTGGAAATAACTAGAGAAAACATAACTTTAAATTCCAAATAAAAAAAATATGAAAAATCTAGAAAGTAGGAAAAACTCTAAGAATCATGAAAATCTTACCTAAGAAAACCAAAGTACTAAAAATCAAGATAACTATACTATAAATCATTAAAAATCTATTATAATCCTATGTCTAAAATTATCTAAATCCTCACAATCAGTAATATCCATAGATGAAGTAGCTCTAAAATAGTGATTTAGGAACTATCCATTAACTAGATATGTAATCTCATTTCCCTAGAGTTCTTTCAAATTAAATGCATTACTTCCCATGATCTCTAAAATTTGATATTATATGATCTATAATGTATCAAACTTGTCATGTTGTCCTTTCTTTTCATTAGATTTATCCCATAGTAATACTAGATCTAAAATTTTGAATGCTTTGACTTTTTCTCTTTTATCAAACCACATTTTAACTACATATTGGTGTTTGTTGAATGTTTGAAAAGCTTTAGTCCTTGAATCCTCCATTTCTATTAAATCTAGAAATCTTGATTCTGCTTTGCCATTTGGTTCCATGTAATATTGTATGAAATAATAAGTGAGTAGTTTTAATGTGATGTGAAAAATTGGTATGTATCGATACACTAGTAGGTAAGTAAAATATTTTAGGGATTACTTGTATCTTATCTAGTCTACCCAAAGAGCATATATTAGTAAATTATGCTAGTCTTTAGGCTAGTCCCCTATTAACTTCTTGATTGCCTCAATCAGAATTTTTTCATCGACTCAGCTAATCCATTCCCCTGAGGGTAATGGTTAGAAGTTGACCTAGTTGTAATATAATTATCATGTGCCCACTTAGTGAACTCTATTGATATAAATGTTTGTCTATTTTCACATACCAAAGAGATGGGTGTGTTAAACCTAGTCGTAATATGCTCCTCCAAAAAGTAAATCACATCTTGTGTTCTACTATTCTTTGAGGAAACTACGTCCATCCATCTAGTGTAATAATCTATAGTCATAATCATAAATTTATGGCCCACTAATGATCTTGGGTTGATTACACCAATAAAATCCAAACCTCATTCTACAAATGTATTTCCTTCGATGACTAGCTACAGAGCAATTGTCATTTGTACTTCTCTCTTGGCTAATACTGGGCATTCATGGGAATTCCTGATGTGCATATGGGCATCCTTGAAAATAGTTGGCCAATAGTATCCTGATATCAAAATTCTATGTGCTATGGTATTCTCAGTAGGCTGACCACTACCTAATGTTTGATGTAAGTTTTCTAGAATTTCCCTAGCCTCATCTACAGACACACATCTAAGATAAATTCCTTCATAGCTATTTCTATAGAGTACTCCATTCTTTATCATGAAATGAGAAATTTTGAGTCTCAACTCTCTCCTTTCCCTACTAATCTTTAAGGGGCAAGTTCTTATAAGTAAATACTATATTATATCAGTATACCATTCCCATTTATAAACTTGTATTTTACATACCTCTTCAACAGTGATTTGGAGATCTGACTTAGTCATGAGATAGATAATACCTTATCTTCTAAAGATATTTGTAGGCCTGATCTCTATGTCTAACTCTTGGATCTTAGCCATCCATTTGCCTTGACATTCTCCCAACTCAATATTTGATAGGGTTATCTTGATAATGGGATCAAGTATAATGTTGATGGGTTTATTCCTCAAGATATAATGTCTAAATTTCTTCACTACTTTAACCAAATAATAAATCTACTTGTTGACAATCAAATGCTTGAGCTCTGCATCCTTTAG
>JARHVA010005605.1:232500-237500 GCA_037957365.1 Torreya grandis | reverse complement strand
AATGAAGTGCACCAAGCCCATTGAACTTAAGCTTTTGAATTATTTGATTAAACTAGAAACCACTTGAACTTGACCATTAAACCTAGCGTTGAACTGAATGATTGAACCAAGGTGTTAAACCAATTCAATGGTTCAATGCTGCACATTGAGCCCCTTTGAGCCAAAGGCCGATGAACCATCCAATGAACCAAGTGATTGAAGAAGCCACTGAACCAACTGGGTGAACTGAATGATTGAACCACATGTTTGAACCAATGCATTGAACCTATCGAATAAACCAATTGGTTGAACTGGATCAATAGTTCAAAGCTATGTGATGATGAACCAAGTGGTCGAACCAATGTTGAACCAAATGCTAATGAACTTTACACTAGGCTTGAAGCATTGAACTAGGCTTTGAAATGGAGTGATTGAACTACCAATTAAATCAAGGCTCGAACCAAGGCTGATTGAACTGTTGATTAAACAAAGCATTAAACCAAGGCCAATTGAACTAGAACCAATTGAACTGAGCATTGAACCAAAGCATTAAACTAGTTTAATGGTTCAACCATGCCAACTTTTCTTGTGATTTTCTTTAGACAAGAGCCTGAAGAAGCCTTGCAAAACTTGGAACTCTCTTTACTGATTCTCCATGCACCAAAGACTAACCTGCAGAGTCCATAGAAATCCAAAACCTATAGAGTCCATAGATTTCCAAAACCTATAGAGTCTGTAGAAATCCAAAACTTGTAGAGTCCGTAGATTTCCAAAACCTGCAGAGTCTATAGAAATTTTGTAGAGTCCATAAAAATGAACAGATTCATGCAAAATTGAAAAATGAAAATGGCCTAAAATAATAGGGGCAGAAGGGGACTAATTTTTGGCCTATTGGGTAGAAAAATGGTCAACAAATTGGTGACTCCCAGGGGAAGCATGCTTGATATGCTTAAAGACTAGTTGCCTTGCAATCCATTAGGCATAGAGTTAGATGAAACTTTGAATAAAGTTAGCAACAACCCCAAAAGATCCAAGAATCAAACATGAAGCTTCTTACCCCAGACAAAAGGGAAACACACAAGGCTAAAAACACTACATGTGCAAACTACACTTAGGGAAAGCAGGAAAAGAAAACTAAAAGCAAACTACTATATATAGCTAACCAAGAATATTTACCTCCCTCTTAGATCAAAAGGAAAACTTCTTAAGTCCCCTTCCTGGTAAGGAGACTTATGGTGCTAGGCAAGTAGCTAAATGAAAATGAGATTTGGTGACATGCTCCTCTTGCCTATCACCTGAATTGGCTTATATCCAAGTGGATCAGAATCAAACATGATTCTAACATATATGTATTCTTCTTGTCCTTGGAAGCTTGTCAAATGCTGGTCCCTCATATTGGTGCTCTTCACCAAGAAATCAATTTTTTTTGGCTCATCACCATCAGTCCTTTAATATGTATAGTTCCCTTACAATGCATCATGGTCTGACTTGTTTCCTTCTACCTCATTGAAGACTCTGTCAGACTCATCCTCTACTTCCTCTTGGCATTCTTGATGAAGGGTGACTATTGTGATGTCTAAAATGGAATCACAAACTAATTGCTCATCCCACATAACATCACCTCTTTGTTTAAAGCTTTCTTCTTCAAGGCTTTCCTCAAGGGAGACCAGCCTCTCCTTTTCCTCCTTAAAGGTTCAGATCTCTAGATATTCAAAGATATTCTCTTGAACCTACTCCAAGATCTAGATTTCTATGCCTTCAAAGATATTCTCTTGAAGAACTGTAGATTGGATCTTTTGCTCCTCACTCGCCTCCTATAGAATAGGTTCCTCCTTGAGAAGGGGTGAAGTGGGAGAACCACATGGAAGAGGAGGCAGTCCTTGAGATAGAATAAAATGATTCTCCTCCTTCCACTTGGTTAACACTTCATCTATATTAGGTGTGGCCTGATAGCTCTCTTGGAGGTGTGTGGATGAGCTGGGTTTAGACATGTCCATCACATGTTGGTTGAGGAATCTCATTTGGGACTCCAACTCTACAATTCTCTTAGCTATATTTTCTTGAAGGAGCCTTTCTTGGAGGTCACCAACATCATCCTCTTCAAGGCTCTGTGATGGTTCTTGGCATTCCTTCCTCCAAATCAAAATTTGCACATCATGTTGAAAGACTTGGGGACGCTGATGAATGCTAGGAAAATACTGTTGATGAATCAAAAGAGTCTTTAGAAGAGGAACATGTTGACTCATGGTACTCCCCCTAATGGAAGATTCAAAATATAAGGAATTGAAAAGATTGATCTCCATGGGGGGCTACTTTGATGTCCTTTGATATTGGAAAGTTAGGTGCATGGGATTGAGAGCAGATGCATCAGATGAGCTAGAGTGAGCAAGTGCTATCTGATCGAAAGGATTTGGTGCATAAGAGGGGGATTTATTTAAAATAGGAGGGGGCACATAAGGTTGACTACCTTAAATAAATGGATTTCTCCATTTTGTTACCTCCTCCATGGATTGCAAGGCTTGAGCTTGCCTAAACAAACACTCCTCTTTATACATCAGCTCCTATTGATATCCATACTACTCCTCTAGTTTGTTAATCTCCATCATCTACTTCTCAAACTCAAAGGCCAATTTTGTTATCATTTTAGGTCAACTAAGAGGGCTACTTGGGGAGATGCCATAAAAAGGCTGAGCTTGATCAAAATTATAGGAAGGAAAATAAGGTCCATGATTTTGTGAAGAGGGATTATACACACAAAGGTGATTTCTTAATAGCACCAGGCTACTTAACTAGCTAATTCAACTCAGAGTCTCCATTAGTGTTGATGTAAAAGCCTCTAAAGGCTGGATGGTTAAAGAACACACCAAAAATTCTTCAACTCTTTGGACACAACTTGACCTAGTTGGTCCCACTAGGCATGCCAAAAATTGTTGACATAGAAGATTGCAGCCTTAGCAGGAGGCTGAGCTCCTGCCTTCTTCACACAATAATGGAAACTCCCCTCTCACCTATGGGACTAGCGAAGCTAGATGGGAGAGTCTCTAGATATGGGCTAGCTCCCTCTAATGTATCATTAGGACCAAGTTTCTCCTACTACTAACAAATAAATAAAAAAAGTGGGGATGAAAAGGGAGAGAGAGAGATGCTGAAAATAGAACCTAAGCCTAAAAAAGTAAAAAAGGTGATACACCAAAAAAGTGTGACCCACTCAAGCCTGAATATATACTTTCCACTAAGAACCAACTCCCATACACTTCATCTAACATGAGAAAACCTTTTACATCAGTGGGATAGGGGTTTGTGGAGATACAGGGAGGAAATAACTACTAGAGGCATTTTGAGACATGCTACAGTAGCCTATCCACTTCACCTATACTCCTCTAGGGACACTTCTGATAGACTTATAAAAGGAGCCTAAAAAATGCACCAGACATGCTAAAATCATTCTACAAAAGCATTAAGAAAATGACTTAACATAGAATCAAAGCATAGACATAGACTAAAGATGCAAAACTCAGAATGGAGGTAAAAATGCTATGTTCTAATTCAAGGTAAAATTTGGCAGCTCTGCCTTACAAGCCCGAGAGATTTTTGGGTAAAGTTTGCCTTAAGGTTGAGAGTCCCTTCCTTCTTGAATGATAAGTTTACAATTTATAGAAAGAGGAAGAGCAACTTGGCACTTCTTGGGAAAGATTTTGGCACTCATTTTTGTAAGTGGCCCATGTGCGCTAAACACATCAGGAAGAGGAAAGCCACTGTTACTAATGTAATTCTTTAGAAGAGGCTTACTAGAACCATGTTGCACAATTGCCAAAATTGACTTTGGAGATCAATCATTAATGAAATGACATGGCTATGCCTCTTTCTTGTAAACAAACTGTGGTTTGTCCCCTCATCAATGCCAACTATAGAAAAATAGGTCACGCCACTCATTTTCAATAACTCTCCATCTCTTCACCACTTGAATGCTTTGTCTTTTATACTCTTTATCATCTTCCTATTATTTTAGCCATCAGGGGTGATCTTATAGTAGGTCTTTGTGTTCTTCAAGCTCCTTTCATGCTTGGCGCTCAAATAGTTCAAAAACAATGGATATTTCACTATGTTAAAATTGACGTTCATGCGATCGTCACCCAACGACTAGTTCATTTGCTTAAATTTGATGGCTTTTGGGACATCACCATCCTTAGAAAAAGTCACCAGGTCCTTTTTTATGGCTTTTCTACTTTGTGGGCCTTTATTTTGTGCTTTTTTCCTGTAAACAAAAGACCATAGAAATTGGCTGCTCTTTATCCTTTTCTTTAGGCTCTTTGAAACTCTTTCTACCCTCTACAAGGGCTACTAGACTTTGAACTACCCTCTGTAAGGGATTCTGGACTTGAACTACCCTCTACAAGGGCATTTGGATCTTGAACTACCCTTTGGCTGTAGGGTACACCCTTAAACCAAGCCATTTAACTGACCCATTGAACCAAAATTAGTTCAACAATTCAATCAGTTCAACAGTTCAACCAGTCTACACTGATGCTGTTGAACCAAGCCCTTTGAACTTGCTGATGAACCAAATGATTAAACCAGTTCACTAAATTAGTTTAATGGTTTAATGAAGCATGTTGAGCCTATTGAACTTAAGCTTTTGAACTATTTGATTAAACTAGAAATCACTTGAACTGATGCCACTTGAACTTGATCATTAAACTTGGCATTAAACTAAATGATTAAACTAAGGCATCAAACTAGTTCAATGGTTTAATGCTATGCATCGAACCCCTTTGAACCAAATCCTGATGAACCATCCAATGAACCAAGTGATTGAAGAAGTCATTAAACCAACTAGGTGAACTGAATGATTGAACCACCCATTTGAACCAAGGCATTGAACCAGTTCAATGGTTCAATGCTTTACATCGAGCCCCTTTGAACCAAAGGCCAATGAACCATCTAATGAACCAAGTGATTGAAGAATTCACTAAACCAACTAGGTGAATTGAATGATTAAACCACCCATTTGAACCAATGCG